>CALNHX010010000.1:0-44280 GCA_940337035.1 Agriotes lineatus
GACATTTATTTTTGTATTCATATAAGCAATAGTAATAAGGCTGGAAGTATTTAATATTATGTTTAGTTAATAATTTAAGAAAATACAATGTAAATATGTGCAATTATTATAATAATACAAAGTGAAACTTGTTTTTTATATTTTTAAGTAGACATTTATTTTTGCATTCATATTTTAAGAAATAGTAATAAGGCTAGAAGTTATTAATATTATGTTTAGTTAATAATTTAAGAAAATACAATGTAAATATGTGCAATTATTATAATAAAAGGTGAAACCTGTTTTTTATATTTTTAAGTCGACATTTATTTTTGTATTCATATAAGCAATAGTAATAAGGCTGGAAGTATTTAATATTATGTTTAGTCAATAATTTAAGAAAATACAATGTAAATATGTGCAATTATTATAATAATACAAAGTGAAACTTGTTTTTGATATTTTTAAGTAGACATTTATTTTTGCATTCATATTTTAAGAAATAGTAATAAGGCTGGAAGTTATTAATATTATGTTTAGTTAATAATTTAAGAAAATACAATGTAAATATGTGCAACTATTATAATAAAAGGTGAAACTTGTTTTTTATATTTTTAAGTCGACATTTATTTTTGTATTCATATAAGCAATAGTAATAAGGCTGGAAGTATTTAATATTATGTTTAGTTAATAATTTAAGAAAATACAATGTAAATATGTGCAATTATTATAATAATACAAAGTGAAACTTGTTTTTTATATTTTTAAGTAGACATTTATTTTTTTATTCATATTTTAAGAAATAGTAATAAGGCTGGAAGTTATTAATATTATGTATAGTTAATCATTTAAGGAAATACAATGTAAATATCTGCAATTATTACAATAATACAAAGTGAAACTTGTTTTTTATGTTTTTAAGTAGACATTTATTCTTTTATTCATATTTTAAGATATAGTAATAAGGCTGGGAGTTATTAATATTATGTTTAGTTAATAATTTAAGGAAATACAATGTAAAAATTTGCAATTATTCTAATAATACAAAGTGAAACTTGTTTTTTATATTTTTAAGTAGACATTTATTTTTTATTCATATTTTAAGAAATAGTAATAAAGCTGGAAGTTATTAATATTATGTTTAGTTAATAATTTAAGGAAATACAATGTAAATATGTGCAATTATTATAATAATACAAAGTGAAACTTGTTTTTTATATTTTTAAGTCGACATTTATTTTTTTATTCATATTTTAAGAAATAGTAATAAGGCTGGAAGTTATTAATATTATGTTTAGTTAATAATTTAAGGAAATACAATGTAAATATGTGCAATTATTATAATAATACAAAGTGAAACTTGTTTTTTATATTTTTAAGTAGACATTTATTTTGTTATTCATATTTTAAGAAATAGTAATAAGGCTGGAAGTTATTAATATTATGTTTAGTTAATAATTTAAGAAAATACAATGTAAATATGTGCAATTATTATAATAATACAAAGTGAAACTTGTTTTTTATATTTTAAGTAGACATTTATTTTTGCATTCATATTTTAGGAAATAGTAATAAGGCTAGAAGTTATTAATATTATGTTTAGTTAATAATTTAAGAAAATACAATTTAAATATGTGCAATTATTATAATAAAAGGTGAAACTTGTTTTTTATATTTTTAAGTAGACATTTATTTTTGTATTCATATAAGCAATAGTAATAAGGCTGGAAGTATTTAATATTATGTTTAGTTAATAATTTAAGAAAATACAATGTAAATATGTGCAATTATTATAATAATACAAAGTGAAACTTGTTTTTTATATTTTTAAGTAGACATTTATTTTTGCATTCATATTTTAAGAAATAGTAATAAGGTTAGAAGTTATTAATATTATGTTTAGTTAATAATTTAAGAAAATACAATGTAAATATGTGCAATTATTATAATAAAAGGTGAAACTTGTTTTTTATATTTTTAAGTAGACATTTATATTTTTATTCATGTTTTAAGAAATAGTAATAAGGCTGGAAGTTATTAATATTATGTTTAGTTAATAATTTAAGGAAATACAATGTAAATATGTGCAATTATTATAATAATACAAAGTGAAACTTGTTTTTGGTATTTTTAAGTAGACATTTATTTTTTTATTCATATTTTAAGAAATAGTAATAAGGCTGGAAGTTATTAATATTATGTTTAGTTAATAAATTAAGAAAATACAATGTAAATATGTGCAAATATTATAATAAAAGGTGAAACTTGTTTTTTATATTTTTAAGTCGACATTTATTTTTGTATTCATATAAGCAATAGTAATAAGGCTGGAAGTATTTAATATTATGTTTAGTTAATAATTTAAGAAAATACAATGTAAATATGTGCAATTATTATAATAATACAAAGTGAAACTTGTTTTTTATATTTTTAAGTAGACATTTATTTTTTTATTCATATTTTAAGAAATAGTAATAAGGCTGGAAGTTATTAATATTATGTTTAGTTAATAATTTAAGGAAATACAATGTAAATATGTGCAATTATTATAATAATACAAAGTGAAACTTGTTTTTTATATTTTTAAGTAGACATTTATTTTTTTATTCATATTTTAAGATATAGTAATAAGGCTGGAAGTTATTAATATTATGTTTAGTTAATAATTTAAGGAAATACAATATAAAAATGTGCAATTATTCTAATAATACAAAGTGAAACTTGTTTTTTATATTTTTAAGTAGACATTTATTTTTTTATTCATATTTTAAGAAATAGTAATAAGGCTGGAAGTTATTAATATTATGTTTAGTTAATAATTTAAGGAAATACTATGTAAATATGTGCAATTATTATAATAATACAAAGTGAAACTCGTTTTTTATATTTTTAAGTAGACATTTATTTTTTTATTCATATTTTAAGAAATAGTAATAAGGCTGGAAGTTATTAATATTATGTTTAGTTAATAATTTAAGGAAATACAATGTAAATATGTGCAATTATTATAATAATACAAAGTGAAACTTGTTTTTTATATTTTTAAGTAGACATTTATTTTTTTATTCATATTTTAAGAAATAGTAATAAGGCTGGAAGTATTTAATATTATGTTTAGTTAATAATTTAAGAAAATACAATGTAAATATGTGCAATTATTATAATAATACTAAGTGAAACTTCTTTTTTATATTTTTAAGTAGACATTTATTTTTGCATTCATATTTTATGAAATAGTAATAAGGCTGGAAGTTATTAATATTATGTTTAATTAATAATTTAAGAAAATACAATGTAAATATGTGCAATTATTATAATAATACAAAGTAAAACTTGTTTTTTATATTTTTAAGTCGACATTTATTTTTGTATTCATATAAGCAATAGTAATAAGGCTGGAAGTATTTAATATTATGTTTAGTTAATAATTTAAGGAAATACAATGTAAATATGTGCAATTATTATAATAAAAGGTGAAACTTGTTTTTTATATTTTTAAGTCGACATTTATTTTTGTATTCATATAAGCAATAGTAATAAGGCTGGAAGTATTTAATATTATGTTTAGTTAATAATTTAAGAAAATACAATATAAAAATGTGCAATTATTCTAATAATACAAAGTGAAACTTGTTATATTTTTAAGTAGACATTTATTTTTTTATTCATATTTTAAGAAATAGTAATAAGGCTGGAAGTTATTAATATTATGTTTAGTTAATAATTTAAGGAAATACAATGTAAATATGTGCAATTATTATAATAATACAAAGTGAAACTCGTTTTTTATATTTTTAAGTAGACATTTATTTTTTTATTCATATTTTAAGAAATAGTAATAAGGCTGGAAGTTATTAATATTATGTTTAGTTAATAATTTAAGGAAATACAATGTAAATATGTGCAATTATTATAATAATACAAAGTGAAACTTGTTTTTTATATTTTTAAGTAGACATTTACTTTTTTATTCATATTTTAAGAAATAGTAATAAGGCTGGAAGTTATTAATATTATGTTTAGTTAATAATTTAAGGAAATACAATGTAAATATGTGCAATTATTATAATAATACAAAGTGAAACTTGTTTTTTATATTTTTAAGTAGACATTTATTTTTTTATTCATATTTTAAGATATAGTAATAAGGCTGGAAGTTATTAATATTATGTTTAGTTAATAATTTAAGGAAATACAATATAAAAATGTGCAATTATTCTAATAATACAAAGTGAAACTTGTTTTTTATATTTTTAAGTAGACATTTATTTTTTTATTCATATTTTAAGAAATAGTAATAAGGCTGGAAGTTATTAATATTATGTTTAGTTAATAATTTAAGGAAATACAATGTAAATATGTGCAATTATTATAATAATACAAAGTGAAACTCGTTTTTTATATTTTTAAGTAGACATTTATTTTTTTATTCATATTTTAAGAAATAGTAATAAGGCTGGAAGTTATTAATATTATGTTTAGTTAATAATTTAAGGAAATACAATGTAAATATGTGCAATTATTATAATAATACAAAGTGAAACTTGTTTTTTATATTTTTAAGTAGACATTTATTTTTTTATTCATATTTTAAGATATAGTAATAAGGCTGGAAGTTATTAATATTATGTTTAGTTAATAATTTAAGGAAATACAATATAAAAATGTGCAATTATTCTAATAATACAAAGTGAAACTTGTTTTTTATATTTTTAAGTAGACATTTATTTTTTTATTCATATTTTAAGAAATAGTAATAAGGCTGGAAGTTATTAATATTATGTTTTGTTAATAATTTAAGGAAATACAATGTAAATATGTGCAATTATTATAATAATACAAAGTGAAACTCGTTTTTTATATTTTTAAGTAGACATTTATTTTTTTATTCATATTTTAAGAAATAGTAATAAGGCTGGAAGTTATTAATATTATGTTTAGTTAATAATTTAAGGAAATACAATGTAAATATGTGCAATTATTATAATAATACAAAGTAAAACTTGTTTTTTATATTTTTAAGTAGACATTTATTTTTTTATTCATATTTTAAGAAATAGTAATAAGGCTGGAAGTATTTAATATTATGTTTAGTTAATAATTTAAGAAAATACAATGTAAATATGTGCAATTATTATAATAATACTAAGTGAAACTTCTTTTTTATATTTTTAAGTAGACATTTATTTTTGCATTCATATTTTATGAAATAGTAATAAGGCTGGAAGTTATTAATATTATGTTTAATTAATAATTTAAGAAAATACAATGTAAATATGTGCAATTATTATAATAATACAAAGTAAAACTTGTTTTTTATATTTTTAAGTCGACATTTATTTTTGTATTCATATAAGCAATAGTAATAAGGCTGGAAGTATTTAATATTATGTTTAGTTAATAATTTAAGGAAATACAATGTAAATATGTGCAATTATTATAATAAAAGGTGAAACTTGTTTTTTATATTTTTAAGTCGACATTTATTTTTGTATTCATATAAGCAATAGTAATAAGGCTGGAAGTATTTAATATTATGTTTAGTTAATAATTTAAGAAAATACAATATAAAAATGTGCAATTATTCTAATAATACAAAGTGAAACTTGTTTTTTATATTTTTAAGTAGACATTTATTTTTTTATTCATATTTTAAGAAATAGTAATAAGGCTGGAAGTTATTAATATTATGTTTAGTTAATAATTTAAGGAAATACAATGTAAATATGTGCAATTATTATAATAATACAAAGTGAAACTCGTTTTTTATATTTTTAAGTAGACATTTATTTTTTTATTCATATTTTAAGAAATAGTAATAAGGCTGGAAGTTATTAATATTATGTTTAGTTAATAATTTAAGGAAATACAATGTAAATATGTGCAATTATTATAATAATACAAAGTGAAACTTGTTTTTTATATTTTTAAGTAGACATTTATTTTTTTATTCATATTTTAAGAAATAGTAATAAGGCTGGAAGTATTTAATATTATGTTTAGTTAATAATTTAAGAAAATACAATGTAAATATGTGCAATTATTATAATAATACTAAGTGAAACTTCTTTTTTATATTTTTAAGTAGACATTTATTTTTGCATTCATATTTTATGAAATAGTAATAAGGCTGGAAGTTATTAATATTATGTTTAATTAATAATTTAAGAAAATACAATGTAAATATGTGCAATTATTATAATAATACAAAGTAAAACTTGTTTTTTATATTTTTAAGTCGACATTTATTTTTGTATTCATATAAGCAATAGTAATAAGGCTGGAAGTATTTAATATTATGTTTAGTTAATAATTTAAGGAAATACAATGTAAATATGTGCAATTATTATAATAAAAGGTGAAACTTGTTTTTTATATTTTTAAGTCGTCATTTATTTTTGTATTCATATAAGCAATAGTAATAAGGCTGGAAGTATTTAATATTATGTTTAGTTAATAATTTAAGAAAATACAATGTAAATATGTGCAATTATTATAAAAATACAAAGTGAAACTTGTTTTTTATATTTTTAAGTAGACATTTATTTTTGCATTCATATTTTAAGAAATAGTAATAAGGCTGGAAGTTATTAATATTATGTTTAATTAATAATTTAAGAAAATACAATCTAAATATGTGCAATTATTATAATAATACAAAGTAAAACTTGTTTTTTATATTTTTAAGTAGACATTTATTTTTGCATTCATATTTTAAGATATAGTAATAAGGCTGGAAGTTATTAATATTATGTTTAGTTATTAATTTAAGGAAATACAATGTAAATATGTGCAATTATTATAATAATACAAAGTGAAACTTGTTTTTTATATTTTTAAGTAGACATTTATTTTTTTATTCATATTTTAAGAAATAGTAATAAGGCTGCAAGTTAATAATATTATATTTAGTTAATAATTTAAGGAAATACAATGTAAATATGTGCAATTATTATAATAATACAAAGTGAAACTTGTTTTTTATATTTTTAAGTAGACATTTATTCTTTTATTCATATTTTAAGAAATAGTAATAAGGCTGGAAGTTATTAATATTATGTTTAGTTAATCATTTAAGGAAATACAATGTAAATATGTGCAATTATTATAATAATACAAAGTGAAACTTGTTTTTTATATTTTTAAGTAGACATTTATTTTTTTATTAATATTTTAAGATATAGTAATAAGGCTGGAAGTTATTAATATTATGTTTAGTTAATAATTTAAGGAAATACAATGTAAAAATGTGCAATTATTCTAATAATACTAAGTGAAACTTGTTTTTTATATTTTTAAGTAGACATTTATTTTGTTATTCATATTTTAAGAAATAGTAATAAGGCTGGAAATTATTAATATTATGCTTAGTTAATAATTTAAGGACATACAATGTAAATATGTGCAATTATTATAATACAAAGTGAAACTTGTTTTTTATATTTTTAAGTAGACATTTATATTTTATTCATGTTTTAAGAAATAGTAATAAGGCTGGAAGTTATTAATATTATGTTTAGTTAATAATTTAAGGAAATTCAATGTAAATATGTGCAATTATTATAATAATACAAAGTGAAACTTGTTTTTGGTATTTTTAAGTAGACATTTATTTTTTTATTCATATTTTAAGAAATAGTAATAAGGCTGGAAGTTATTAATATTATGTTTAGTTAATAAATTAAGAAAATACAATGTAAATATGTGCAATTATTATAATAAAAGGTGAAACTTGTTTTTTATATTTTTAAGTCGACATTTATTTTTGTATTCATATAAGCAATAGTAATAAGGCTGGAAGTATTTAATATTATGTTTAGTTAATAATTTAAGAAAATACAATGTAAATATGTGCAATTATTATAATAATACAAAGTGAAACTTGTTTTTTATATTTTTAACTAGACATTTATTTTTTTATTCATATTTTAAGAAATAGTAATAAGGCTGGAAGTTATTAATATTATGTTTAGTTAATAATTTAAGGAAATACAATGTAAATATGTGCAATTATTATAATAATACAAAGTGAAACTTGTTTTTTATATTTTTAAGTAGACATTTATTTTTTTATTCATATTTTAAGATATAGTAATAAGGCTGGAAGTTATTAATATTATGTTTAGTTAATAATTTAAGGAAATACAATATCAAAATGTGCAATTATTCTAATAATACAAAGTGAAACTTGTTTTTTATATTTTTAAGTAGACATTTATTTTTTTATTCATATTTTAAGAAATAGTAATAAGGCTGGAAGTTATTAATATTATGTTTAGTTAATAATTTAAGGAAATACAATGTAAATATGTGCAATTATTATAATAATACAAAGTGAAACACGTTTTTTATATTTTTAAGTAGACATTTATTTTTTTATTCATATGTTAAGAAATAGTAATAAGGCTGGAAGTTATTAATATTATGTTTAGTTAATAATTTAAGGAAATACAATGTAAATATGTGCAATTATTATAATAATACAAAGTGAAACTTGTTTTTTATATTTTTAAGTAGACATTTATTTTTTTATTCATATTTTAAGAAATAGTAATAAGGCTGGAAGTATTTAATATTATGTTTAGTTAATAATTTAAGAAAATACAATGTAAATATGTGCAATTATTATAATAATACTAAGTGAAACTTCTTTTTTATATTTTTAAGTAGACATTTATTTTTGCATTCATATTTTAAGAAATAGTAATAAGGCTGGAAGTTATTAATATTATGTCTAATTAATAATTTAAGAAAATACAATGTAAATATGTGCAATTATTATAATAATACAAAGTAAAACTTGTTTTTTGTATTTTTAAGTAGACATTTATTTTTGCATTCATATTTTAAGATATAGTAATAAGGCTGGAAGTTATTAATATTATGTTTAGTTAATAATTTAAGGAAATGCAATGTAAAAATGTGCAATTATTATAATAATACAAAGTGAAAATTGCTTTTTATATTTTTAAGTAGACATTTATTTTTTTATTGATATTTTAAGAAATAGTAATAGGGCTGGAAGTTATTAATATTATGTTTAGTTAATAATTTAAGGAAATACAATGTAAATATGTGAAATTATTATAATAATACAAAGTGAAACTTGTTTTTTATATTTTTAAGTAGACATTTATTTTTTTATTCATATTTTAAGAAATCGTAATAAGGCTGGAAGTTATTAATATTATGTTTAGTTAATAATTTAAGAAAATACAATGTAAATATGTGCAATTATTATAATAAAAGGTGAAACTTGTTTTTTATATTTTTAAGTCGACATTTATTTTTGTATTCATATAAGCAATAGTAATAAGGCTGGAAGTATTTAGTATTATGTTTAGTTAATAATTTAAGAAAATACAATGTAAATATGTGCAATTATTATAATAATGCAAAGTGAAACTTGTTTTTTATATTTTTAAGTAGACATTTATTTTTGCATTCATATTTTAAGAAATAGTAATAAGGTTGGAAGTTATTAATATTATGTTTAATTAATAATTTAAGGAAATACAATGTAAATATGTGCAATTATTATAATAATACAAAGTAAAACTTGTTTTTTATATTTTTAAGTAGACATTTATCTTTGTATTCATATCTTAAGAAATAGTAATAAGGCTGGAAGTTATTAATATTATGTTTAGTTAATAATTTAAAGAAATACAATGTAAATATGTGCAATTATTATAATAATACAAAGTGAAACTTGTTTTTTATATTTTTAAGTAGACACTTATTTTTTTATTCATATTTTAAGAAATAGTAATAAGGCTGGAAGTTATTAATATTATGTATAGTTAATCATTTAAGGAAATACAATGTAAATATCTGCAATTATTACAATAATACAAAGTGAAACTTGTTTTTTATATTTTTAAGTAGACATTTATTTTTTTATTCATATTTTAAGATATAGTAATAAGGCTGGAAGTTATTAATATTATGTTTAGTTAATAATTTAAGGAAATACAATGTAAAAATGTGCAATTATTCTAATAATACAAAGTGAAACTTGTTTTTTATATTTTTAAGTAGACATTTATTTTTTATTCATATTTTAAGAAATAGTAATAAGGCTGGAAGTTATTAATGTTATGTTTAGTTAATAATTTAAAGAAATACAATGTAAATATGTGCAATTATTATAATAATACAAAGTGAAATTTGTTTTTTATATTTTTAAGTAGACATTTATTTTTTTATTCATATTTTAAGAAATAGTAATAAGGCTGGAAGTTATTAATATTATGTTTAGTTAATAATTTAAGAAAATACAATGTAAATATGTGCAATTATTATAATAATACTAAGTGAAACTTCTTTTTTATATTTTTAAGTAGACATTTATTTTTGCATTCATATTTTATGAAATAGTAATAAGGCTGGAAGTTATTAATATTATGTTTAATTAATAATTTAAGAAAATACAATGTAAATATGTGCAATTATTATAATAATACAAAGTAAAACTTGTTTTTTATATTTTTAAGTCGACATTTATTTTTGTATTCATATAAGCAATAGTAATAAGACTGGAAGTATTTAATATTATGTTTAGTTAATAATTTAAGAAAATACAATGTAAATATGTGCAATTATTATAAAAATACAAAGTGAAACTTGTTTTTTATATTTTTAAGTAGACATTTATTTTTGCATTCATATTTTAAGAAATAGTAATAAGGCTGGAAGTTATTAATATTATGTTTAATTAATAATTTAAGAAAATACAATCTAAATATGTGCAATTATTATAATAATACAAAGTAAAACTTGTTTTTTATATTTTTAAGTAGACATTTATTTTTGCATTCATATTTTAAGATATAGTAATAAGGCTGGAAGTTATTAATATTATGTTTAGTTATTAATTTAAGGAAATACAATGTAAATATGTGCAATTATTATAATAATACAAAGTGAAACTTGTTTTTTATATTTTTAAGTAGACATTTATTTTTTTATTCATATTTTAAGAAATAGTAATAAGGCTGCAAGTTAATAATATTATATTTAGTTAATAATTTAAGGAAATACAATGTAAATATGTGCAATTATTATAATAATACAAAGTGAAACTTGTTTTTTATATTTTTAAGTAGACATTTATTCTTTTATTCATATTTTAAGAAATAGTAATAAGGCTGGAAGTTATTAATATTATGTTTAGTTAATCATTTAAGGAAATACAATGTAAATATGTGCAATTATTATAATAATACAAAGTGAAACTTGTTTTTTATATTTTTAAGTAGACATTTATTTTTTTATTACTATTTTAAGATATAGTAATACGGCTGGAAGTTATTAATATTATGTTTAGTTAATAATTTAAGGAAATACAATGTAAAAATGTGCAATTATTCTAATAATACTAAGTGAAACTTGTTTTTTATATTTTTAAGTAGACATTTATTTTGTTATTCATATTTTAAGAAATAGTAATAAGGCTGGAAGTTATTAATAGTATGCTTAGTTAATAATTTAAGGACATACAATGTAAATATGTGCAATTATTATAATACAAAGTGAAACTTGTTTTTTATATTTTTAAGTAGACATTTATATTTTATTCATGTTTTAAGAAATAGTAATAAGGCTGGAAGTTATTAATATTATGTTTAGTTAATAATTTAAGGAAATACAATGTAAATATGGGCAATTATTATAATAATACAAAGTGAAACTTGTTTTTGGTATTTTTAAGTAGACATTTATTTTTTTATTCATATTTTAAGAAATAGTAATAAGGCTGGAAGTTATTAATATTATGTTTAGTTAATAAATTAAGAAAATACAATGTAAATATGTGCAATTATTATAATAAAAGGTGAAACTTGTTTTTTATATTTTTAAGTCGACATTTATTTTTGTATTCATATAAGCAATAGTAATAAGGCTGGAAGAATTTAATATTATGTTTAGTTAATAATTTAAGAAAATACAATGTAAATATGTGCAATTATTATAATAATACAGAGTGAAACTTGTTTTTTATATTTTTAAGTAGACATTTATTTTTTTATTCATATTTTAAGAAATAGTAATAAGGCTGGAAGTTATTAATATTATGTTTAGTTAATAATTTAAGGAAATACAATGTAAATATGTGCAATTATTATAATAATACAAAGTGAAACTTGTTTTTTATATTTTTAAGTAGACATTTATTTTTTTATTCATATTTTAAGATATAGTAATAAGGCTGGAAGTTATTAATATTATGTTTAGTTAATAATTTAAGGAAATACAATATCAAAATGTGCAATTATTCTAATAATACAAAGTGAAACTTGTTTTTTATATTTTTAAGTAGACATTTATTTTTTTATTCATATTTTAAGAAATAGTAATAAGGCTGGAAGTTATTAATATTATGTTTAGTTAATAATTTAAGGAAATACAATGTAAATATGTGCAATTATTATAATAATACAAAGTGAAACTCGTTTTTTATATTTTTAAGTAGACATTTATTTTTTTATTCATATGTTAAGAAATAGTAATAAGGCTGGAAGTTATTAATATTATGTTTAGTTAATAATTTAAGGAAATACAATGTAAATATGTGCAATTATTATAATAATACAAAGTGAAACTTGTTTTTTATATTTTTAAGTAGACATTTATTTTTTTATTCATATTTTAAGAAATAGTAATAAGGCTGGAAGTATTTAATATTATGTTTAGTTAATAATTTAAGAAAATACAATGTAAATATGTGCAATTATTATAATAATACTAAGTGAAACTTCTTTTTTATATTTTTAAGTAGACATTTATTTTTGCATTCATATTTTAAGAAATAGTAATAAGGCTGGAAGTTATTAATATTATGTTTAATTAATAATTTAAGAAAATACAATGTAAATATGTGCAATTATTATAATAATACAAAGTAAAACTTGTTTTTTGTATTTTTAAGTAGACATTTATTTTTGCATTCATATTTTAAGATATAGTAATAAGGCTGGAAGTTATTAATATTATGTTTAGTTAATAATTTAAGGAAATGCAATGTAAAAATGTGCAATTATTATAATAATACAAAGTGAAAATTGCTTTTTATATTTTTAAGTAGACATTTATTTTTTTATTGATATTTTAAGAAATAGTAATAGGGCTGGAAGTTATTAATATTATGTTTAGTTAATAATTTAAGGAAATACAATGTAAATATGTGAAATTATTATAATAATACAAAGTGAAACTTGTTTTTTATATTTTTAAGTAGACATTTATTTTTTTATTCATATTTTAAGAAATCGTAATAAGGCTGGAAGTTATTAATATTATGTTTAGTTAATAATTTAAGAAAATACAATGTAAATATGTGCAATTATTATAATAAAAGGTGAAACTTGTTTTTTATATTTTTAAGTCGACATTTATTTTTGTATTCATATAAGCAATAGTAATAAGGCTGGAAGTATTTAGTATTATGTTTAGTTAATAATTTAAGAAAATACAATGTAAATATGTGCAATTATTATAATAATGCAAAGTGAAACTTGTTTTTTATATTTTTAAGTAGACATTTATTTTTGCATTCATATTTTAAGAAATAGTAATAAGGTTGGAAGTTATTAATATTATGTTTAATTAATAATTTAAGGAAATACAATGTAAATATGTGCAATTATTATAATAATACTAAGTGAAACTTCTTTTTTATATTTTTAAGTAGACATTTATCTTTGTATTCATATCTTAAGAAATAGTAATAAGGCTGGAAGTTATTAATATTATGTTTAGTTAATAATTTAAAGAAATACAATGTAAATATGTGCAATTATTATAATAATACAAAGTGAAACTTGTTTTTTATATTTTTAAGTAGACACTTATTTTTTTATTCATATTTTAAGAAATAGTAATAAGGCTGGAAGTTATTAATATTATGTATAGTTAATCATTTAAGGAAATACAATGTAAATATCTGCAATTATTACAATAATACAAAGTGAAACTTGTTTTTTATATTTTTAAGTAGACATTTATTTTTTTATTCATATTTTAAGATATAGTAATAAGGCTGGAAGTATTTAATATTATGTTTAGTTAATAATTTAAGGAAATACAATGTAAAAATGTGCAATTATTCTAATAATACAAAGTGAAACTTGTTTTTTATATTTTTAAGTAGACATTTATTTTTTATTCATATTTTAAGAAATAGTAATAAGGCTGGAAGTTATTAATGTTATGTTTAGTTAATAATTTAAGGAAATACAATGTAAATATGTGCAATTATTATAATAATACAAAGTGCAACTTGTTTTTTATATTTTTAAGTAGACATTTATTTTTTTATTCATATTTTAAGAAATAGTAATAAGGCTGGAAGTTATTAATATTATGTTTAGTTAATAATTTAAGAAAATACAATGTAAATATGTGCAATTATTATAATAATACTAAGTGAAACTTCTTTTTTATATTTTTAAGTAGACATTTATTTTTGCATTCATATTTTAAGAAATAGTAATAAGGCTGGAAGTTATTAATATTATGTTTAATTAATAATTTAAGAAAATACAATGTAAATATGTGCAATTATTATAATAATACAAAGTAAAACTTGTTTTTTATATTTTTAAGTAGACATTTATTCTTGCATTCATATTTTAAGATATAGTAATAAGGCTGGAAGTTATTAATATTATGTTTAGTTAATAATTTAAGGAAACGCAATGTAAAAATGTGCAATTATTATAATAATACAAAGTGAAACTTGCTTTTTATATTTTTAAGTAGACATTTATTTTTTTATTCATATTTTAAGAAATAGTAATAGGGCTGGAAGTTATTAATATTATGTTTAGTTAATAATTTAAGGAAATACAATGTAAATATGTGAAATTATTATAATAATACAAAGTGAAACTCGTTTTTTATATTTTTAAGTAGACATTTATTTTTTTATTCATATTTTAAGTAATCGTAATAAGGCTGGAAGTTATTAATATTATGTTTAGTTAATAATTTAAGAAAATACAATGTAAATATGTGCAATTATTATAATAAAAGGTGAAACTTGTTTTTTATATTTTTAAGTCGACATTTATTTTTGTATTCATATAAGCAATAGTAATAAGGCTGGAAGTATTTAGTATTATGTTTAGTTAATAATTTAAGAAAATACAATGTAAATATGTGCAATTATTATAATAATACAAAATGAAACTTGTTTTTTATATTTTTAAGTCGACATTTATTTTTTTATTCATATTTTAAGAAATAGTAATAAGGCTGGAAGTTATTAATATTATGTTTAGTTAATAATTTAAGGAAATACAATGTAAATATGTGCAATTATTATAATAATACAAAGTGAAACTTGTTTTTTATATTTTTAAGTAGACATTTATTTTGTTATTCATATTTTAAGAAATAGTAATAAGCCTGGAAGTTATTAATATTATGTTTAGTTAATAATTTAAGAAAATACAATGTAAATATGTGCAATTATTATAATAAAAGGTGAAACTTGTTTTTTATATTTTTAAGTCGACATTTATTTTTGTATTCATATAAGCAATAGTAATAAAGCTGGAAGTATTTAATATTATGTTTAGTTAATAATTTAAGAAAATACAATGTAAATATGTGCAATTATTATAATAATACAAAGTGAAACTTGTTTTTTATATTTTTAAGTAGACATTTATTTTTGCATTCATATTTTAAGAAATAGTAATAAGGCTAGAAGTTATTAATATTATGTTTAGTTAATAATTTAAGAAAATACAATGTAAATATGTGCAATTATTATAATAAAAGGTGAAACTTGTTTTTTATATTTTTAAGTAGACATTTATTTTTGTATTCATATAAGCAATAGTAATAAGGCTGGAAGTATTTAATATTATGTTTAGTTAATAATTTAAGAAAATACAATGTAAATATGTGCAATTATTATAATAATACAAAGTGAAACTTGTTTTTTATATTTTTAAGTAGACATTTATTTTTGCATTCATATTTTAAGAAATAGTAATAAGGTTAGAAGTTATTAATATTATGTTTAGTTAATAATTCAAGAAAATACAATGTAAATATGTGCAATTATTATAATAAAAGGTGAAACTTGTTTTTTATATTTTTAAGTCGACATTTATTTTTGTATTCATATAAGCAATAGTAATAAGGCTGGAAGTATTTAATATTATGTTTAGTTAATAATTTAAGAAAATACAATGTAAATATGTGCAATTATTATAATAATACAAAGTGAAACTTGTTTTTTATATTTTTAAGTAGACACTTATTTTTTTATTCATATTTTAAGAAATAGTAATAAGGCTGGAAGTTATTAATATTATGTATAGTTAATCATTTAAGGAAATACAATGTAAATATCTGCAATTATTACAATAATACAAAGTGAAACTTATTTTTTATATTTTTAAGTAGACATTTATTTTTTTATTCATATTTTAAGATATAGTAATAAGGCTGGAAGTTATTAATATTATGTTTAGTTAATAATTTAAGGAAATACAATGTAAAAATGTGCAATTATTCTAATAATACAAAGTGAAACTTGTTTTTTATATTTTTAAGTAGACATTTATTTTTTATTCATATTTTAAGAAATAGTAATAAGGCTGGAAGTTATTAATGTTATGTTTAGTTAATAATTTAAGGAAATACAATGTAAATATGTGCAATTATTATTATAATACAAAGTGAAACTTGTTTTTTATATTTTTAAGTAGACATTTATTTTGTTATTCATATTTTAAGAAATAGTAATAAGGCTGGAAGTTATTAATATTATGTTTAGTTAATAATTTATGAAAATTCAATGTAAATATGTGCAATTATTATAATAAAAGGTGAAACTTGTTTTTTATATTTTTAAGTCGACATTTATTTTTGTATTCATATAAGCAATAGTAATAAGGCTGGAAGTATTTAATATTATGTTTAGTTAATAATTTAAGAAAATACAATGTAAATATGTGCAACTATTATAATAATACAAAGTGAAACTTGTTTTTTATATTTTTAAGTAGACATTTATTTTTGCATTCATATTTTAAGAAATAGTAATAAGGCTAGAAGTTATTAATATTATGTTTAGGTAATAATTTAAGAAAATACAATTTAAATAAGTGCAATTATTATAATAAAAGGTGAAACTTGTTTTTTATATTTTTAAGTCGACGTTTATTTTTGTATTCATATAAGCAATAGTAATAAGGCTGGAAATATTTAATATTATGTTTAGTCAATAATTTAAGAAAATACAATGTAAATATGTGCAATTATTATAATAATACAAAGTGAAACTTGTTTTTGATATTTTTAAGTAGACATTTATTTTTGCATTCATATTTTAAGAAATAGTAATAAGGCTGGAAGTTATTAATATTATGTTTAGTTAATAATTTAAGAAAATACAATGTAAATATGTGCAATTATTATAATAAAAGGTGAAACTTGTTTTTTATATTTTTAAGTCGACATTTATTTTTGCATTCATATAAGCAATAGTAATAAGGCTGGAAGTATTTAATATTATGTTTAGTTAATAATTTAAGAAAATACAATGTAAATATGTGCAATTATTATAATAATACAAAGTGAAACTTGTTTTTTATATTTTTAAGTAGACATTTATTTTTTTATTCATATTTTAAGAAATAGTAATAAGGCTGGAAGTTATTAATATTATGTATAGTTAATCATTTAAGGAAATACAATGTAAATATCTTCAATTATTACAATAATACAAAGTGAAACTAGTTTTTATATTTTTAAGTAGACATTTATTTTTTTATTCATATTTTAAGATATAGTAATAAGGCTGGAAGTTATTAATATTATGTTTAGTTAATAATTTAAGGAAATACAATGTAAAAATGTGCAATTATTCTAATAATACAAAGTGAAACTTGTTTTTTATATTTTTAAGTAGACATTTATTTTTTATTCATATTTTAAGAGCTAGTAATAAGGCTGGAAGTTATTAATATTATGTTTAGTTAATAATTTAAGGAAATACAATGTAAATATGTGCAATTATTATAATAATACTAAGTGAAACTTGTTTTTTATATTTTTAAGTAGACATTTATTTTTTTATTCATATTTTAAGAAATAGTAATTAGGCTGGAAGTTATTAATATTATGGTTAGTTAATAATTTAAGGAAATACAATGTAAATATGTGCAATTATTATAATAATACAAAGTGAAACTTGTTTTTTATATTTTTAAGTAGACATTTATTTTTTTATTCATATTTTAATAAATAGTAATAAGGCTGGAAGTTATTAATATTATGTTTAGTTAATAATTTAAGGAAATACAATGTAAATATGTGCAATTATTATAATAATACAAAGTGAAACTTGTTTTTTATATTTTTAAGTAGACATTTATTTTGTTATTCATATTTTAAGAAATAGTAATAAGGCTGGAAGTTATTAATATTATGTTTAGTTAATAATTTAAGAAAATACAATGTAAATATGTGCAATTATTATAATAAAAGGTGAAACTTGTTTTTTATATTTTTAAGTCGACATTTATTTTTGCATTCATATAAGCAATAGTAATAAGGCTGGAAGTATTTAATATTATGTTTAGTTAATAATTTAAGAAAATACAATGTAAATATGTGCAATTATTATAATAATACAAAGTGAAACTTGTTTTTTATATTTTTAAGTAGACATTTATTTTTTTATTCATATTTTAAGAAATAGTAATAAGGCTGGAAGTTATTAATATTATGTATAGTTAATCATTTAAGGAAATACAATGTAAATATCTTCAATTATTACAATAATACAAAGTGAAACTAGTTTTTATATTTTTAAGTAGACATTTATTTTTTTATTCATATTTTAAGATATAGTAATAAGGCTGGAAGTTATTAATATTATGTTTAGTTAATAATTTAAGGAAATACAATGTAAAAATGTGCAATTATTCTAATAATACAAAGTGAAACTTGTTTTTTATATTTTTAAGTAGACATTTATTTTTTATTCATATTTTAAGAACTAGTAATAAGGCTGGAAGTTATTAATATTATGTTTAGTTAATAATTTAAGGAAATACAATGTAAATATGTGCAATTATTATAATAATACAAAGTGAAACTTGTTTTTTATATTTTTAAGTAGACATTTATTTTTTTATTCATATTTTAAGAAATAGTAATTAGGCTGGAAGTTATTAATATTATGGTTAGTTAATAATTTAAGGAAATACAATGTAAATATGTGCAATTATTATAATAATACAAAGTGAAACTTGTTTTTTATATTTTTAAGTAGACATTTATTTTTTATTCATATTTTAAGAACTAGTAATAAGGCTGGAAGTTATTAATATTATGTTTAGTTAATAATTTAAGGAAATACAATGTAAATATGTGCAATTATTATAATAATACAAAGTGAAACTTGTTTTTTATATTTTTAAGTAGACATTTATTTTTTTATTCATATTTTAAGAAATAGTAATTAGGCTGGAAGTTATTAATATTATGGTTAGTTAATAATTTAAGGAAATACAATGTAAATATGTGCAATTATTATAATAATACAAAGTGAAACTTGTTTTTTATATTTTTAAGTAGACATTTATTTTGTTATTCATATTTTAAGAAATAGTAATAAGGCTAGAAGTTATTAATATTATGTTTAGTTAATAATTTAATAAAATACAATGTAAATATGTGCAATTATTATAATAAAAGGTGAAACTTGTTTTTTATATTTTTAAGTCGACATTTATTTTTGTATTCATATAAGCAATAGTAATAAGGCTGGAAGTATTTAATATTATGTTTAGTTAATAATTTAAGAAAATACAATGTAAATATGTGCAATTATTATAATAATACAAAGTGAAACTTGTTTTTTATATTTTTAAGTAGACATTTATTTTTGCATTCATATTTTAAGAAATAGTAATAAGGCTAGAAGTTATTAATATTATGTTTAGTTAATAATTTAAGAAAATGCAATGTAAATATGTGCAATTATTATAATAAAAGGTGAAACTTGTTTTTTATATTTTTAAGTATACATTTATTTTTGTATTCATATAAGCAATAGTAATAAGGCTGGAAGTATTTAATATTATGTTTAGTTAATAATTTAATAAAATACAATGTAAATATGTGCAATTATTATAATAATACAAAGTGAAACTTGTTTTTTATATTTTTAAGTAGACATTTATTTTTGCATTCATATTTTAAGAAATAGTAATAAGGCTAGAAGTTATTAATATTATGTTTAGTTAATAATTTAAGAAAATACAATGTAAATATGTGCAATTATTATAATAAAAGGTGAAACTTGTTTTTTATATTTTTAAGTCGACATTTATTTTTGTATTCATATAAGCAATAGTAATAAGGCTGGAAGTATTTAATATTATGTTTAGTTAATAATTTAAGAAAATACAATGTAAATATGTGCAATTATTATAATAATACAAAGTGAAACTTGTTTTTTATATTTTTAAGTAGACATTTATTTTTGCATTCATATTTTAAGAAATAGTAATAAGGCTGGAAGTTATTAATATTATGTTTAGTTAATAATTTAAGAAAATATAATGTAAATATGTGCAATTATTATAATAATACAAAGTAAAACTGGTTTTTTATATTTTTAAGTAGACATTTATTTTTGCATTCATATTTTAAGATATAGTAATAAGGCTGGAAGTTATTAATATTATGTTTAGTTAATAATTTAAGGAAATGCAATGTAAAAATGTGCAATTATTATAATAATACAAAGTGAAACTTGTTTTTTATATTTTTAAGTCGACATTTATTTTTGTATTCATATAAGCAATAGTAATAAAGCTGGAAGTATTTAATATTATGTTTAGTTAATAATTTAAGAAAATATAATGTAAATATGTGCAATTATTATAATAATACAAAGTAAAACTGGTTTTTTATATTTTTAAGTAGACATTTATTTTTGCATTCATATTTTAAGAAATAGTAATAAGGCTGGAAGTTATTAATGTTATGTTTAGTTAATAATTTAAGGAAATACAATGTAAATATGTGCAATTATTATAATAATACAAAGTGAAACTTGTTTTTTATATTTTTAAGTAGACATTTATTTTTTTATTCATATTTTAATAAATAGTAATAAGGCTGGAAGTTATTAATATTATGTTTAGTTAATAATTTAAGGAAATACAATGTAAATATATGCAATTATTATAATAATACAAAGTGAAACTTGTTTTTTATATTTTTAAGTAGACATTTATTTCGTTATTCATATTTTAAGAAATAGTAATAAGGCTGGAACTTATTAATATTATGTTTAGTTAATAATTTATGAAAATTCAATGTAAATATGTGCAATTATTATAATAAAAGGTGAAACTTGTTTTTTATATTTTTAAGTCGACATTTATTTTTGTATTCATATAAACAATAGTAATAAGGCTGGAAGTATTTAATATTATGTTTAGTTAATAATTTAAGAAAATACAATGTAAATATGTGCAATTATTATAATAATACAAAGTGAAACTTGTTTTTTATATTTTTAAGTAGACATTTATTTTTGCATTCATATTTTAAGAAATAGTAATAGGCTAGAAGTTATTAATATTATGTTTAGGTAATAATTTAAGAAAATACAATGTAAATAAGTGCAATTATTATAATAAAAGGTGAAACTTGGTTTTTATATTTTTAAGTCGACATTTATTTTTGTATTCATATAAGCAATAGTAATAAGGCTGGAAGTATTTAATATTATGTTTAGTCAATAATTTAAGAAAATACAATGTAAATATGTGCAATTATTATAATAATACAAAGTGTAACTTGTTTTTGATATTTTTAAGTAGACATTTATTTTTGCATTCATATTTTAAGAAATAGTAATAAGGCTGGAAGTTATTAATATTATGTTTAGTTAATAATTTAAGAAAATACAATGTAAATATGTGCAATTATTATAATAAAAGGTGAAACTTGTTTTTTATATTTTTAAGTCGACATTTATTTTTGTATTCATATAAGCAATAGTAATAAGGCTGGAAGTATTTAGTATTATGTTTAGTTAATAATTTAATAAAATACAATGTAAATATGTGCAATTATTATGATAATACAAAGTGAAACTTGTTTTTTATATTTTTAAGTAGACATTTATTTTTGCATTCATATTTTAAGAAATAGTAATAAGGCTAGAAGTTATTATTATTATGTTTAGTTAATAATTTAAGAAAATACAATGTAAATATGTGCAATTATTATAATAAAAGGTGAAACTTGTTTTTTATATTTTTAAGTCAACATTTATTTTTGTATTCATATAAGCAATAGTAATAAGGCTGGAAGTATTTAATATTATGTTTAGTTAATAATTTAAGAAAATACAATGTAAATATGTGCAATTATTATAATAATACAAAGTGAAACTTGTTTTTTATATTTTTAAGTAGACATTTATTTTTGCATTCATATTTTAAGAAATAGTAATAAGGATGGAAGTTATTAATATTATGTTTAGTTAATAATTTAAGAAAATATAATGTAAATATGTGCAATTATTATAATAATACAAAGTAAAACTGGTTTTTTATATTTTTAAGTAGACATTTATTTTTGCATTCATATTTTAAGATATAGTAATAAGGCTGGAAGTTATTAATATTATGTTTAGTTAATAATTTAAGGAAATGCAATGTAAAAATGTGCAATTATTATAATAATACAAAGTGAAACTTGTTTTTTATATTTTTAAGTCGACATTTATTTTTGTATTCATATAAGCAATAGTAATAAAGCTGGAAGTATTTAATATTATGTTTAGTTAATAATTTAAGAAAATATAATGTAAATATGTGCAATTATTATAATAATACAAAGTAAAACTGGTTTTTTATATTTTTAAGTAGACATTTATTTTTGCATTCATATTTTAAGAAATAGTAATAAGGCTGGAAGTTATTAATGTTATGTTTAGTTAATAATTTAAGGAAATACAATGTAAATATGTGCAATTATTATAATAATACAAAGTGAAACTTGTTTTTTATATTTTTAAGTAGACATTTATTTTTTTATTCATATTTTAATAAATAGTAATAAGGCTGGAAGTTATTAATATTATGTTTAGTTAATAATTTAAGGAAATACAATGTAAATATGTGCAATTATTATAATAATACAAAGTGAAACTTGTTTTTTATATTTTTAAGTAGACATTTATTTCGTTATTCATATTTTAAGAAATAGTAATAAGGCTGGAAGTTATTAATATTATGTTTAGTTAATAATTTATGAAAATTCAATGTAAATATGTGCAATTATTATAATAAAAGGTGAAACTTGTTTTTTATATTTTTAAGTCGACATTTATTTTTGTATTCATATAAGCAATAGTAATAAGGCTGGAAGTATTTAATATTATGTTTAGTTAATAATTTAAGAAAATACAATGTAAATATGTGCAATTATTATAATAATACAAAGTGAAACTTGTTTTTTATATTTTTAAGTAGACATTTATTTTTGCATTCATATTTTAAGAAATAGTAATAGGCTAGAAGTTATTAATATTATGTTTAGGTAATAATTTAAGAAAATACAATGTAAATAAGTGCAATTATTATAATAAAAGGTGAAACTTGTTTTTTATATTTTTAAGTCGACATTTATTTTTGTATTCATATAAGCAATAGTAATAAGGCTGGAAGTATTTAATATTATGTTTAGTCAATAATTTAAGAAAATACAATGTAAATATGTGCAATTATTATAATAATACAAAGTGAAACTTGTTTTTGATATTTTTAAGTAGACATTTATTTTTGCATTCATATTTTAAGAAATAGTAATAAGGCTGGAAGTTATTAATATTATGTTTAGTTAATAATTTAAGAAAATACAATGTAAATATGTGCAATTATTATAATAAAAGGTGAAACTTGTTTTTTATATTTTTAAGTCGACATTTATTTTTGTATTCATATAAGCAATAGTAATAAGGCTGGAAGTATTTAATATTATGTTTAGTTAAAAATTTAAGAAAATACAATGTAAATATGTGCAATTATTATAATAATACAAAGTGAAACTTGGTTTTTATATTTTTAAGTAGACATTTATTTTTTTATTCATATTTTAAGAAATAGTAATAAGGCTGGAAGTTATTAATATTATGTATAGTTAATCATTTAAGGAAATACAATGTAAATATCTTCAATTATTACAATAATACAAAGTGAAACTAGTTTTTTATATTTTTAAGTAGACATTTATTTCATTATTCATATTTTAAGAAATAGTAATAAGGCTGGAAGTTATTAATATTATGTTTAGTTAATAATTTATGAAAATTCAATGTAAATATGTGCAATTATTATAATAAAAGGTGAAACTTGTTTTTTATATTTTTAAGTCGACATTTATTTTTGTATTCATATAAGCAATAGTAATAAGGCTGGAAGTATTTAATATTATGTTTAGTTAATAATTTAAGAAAATACAATGTAAATATGTGCAATTATTATAATAATACAAAGTGAAACTTGTTTTTTATATTTTTAAGTAGACATTTATTTTTGCATTCATATTTTAAGAAATAGTAATAGGCTAGAAGTTATTAATATTATGTTTAGGTAATAATTTAAGAAAATACAATGTAAATAAGTGCAATTATTATAATAAAAGGTGAAACTAGTTTTTTATATTTTTAAGTCGACATTTATTTTTGTATTCATATAAGCAATAGTAATAAGGCTGGAAGTATTTAATATTATGTTTAGTCAATAATTTAAGAAAATACAATGTAAATATGTGCAATTATTATAATAATACAAAGTGAAACTTGTTTTTGATATTTTTAAGTAGACATTTATTTTTGCATTCATATTTTAAGAAATAGTAATAAGGCTGGAAGTTATTAATATTATGTTTAGTTAATAATTTAAGAAAATACAATGTAAATATGTGCAATTATTATAATAAAAGGTGAAACTTGTTTTTTATATTTTTAAGTCGACATTTATTTTTGTATTCATATAAGCAATAGTAATAAGGCTGGAAGTATTTAATATTATGTTTAGTTAAAAATTTAAGAAAATACAATGTAAATATGTGCAATTATTATAATAATACAAAGTGAAACTTGGTTTTTATATTTTTAAGTAGACATTTATTTTTTTATTCATATTTTAAGAAATAGTAATAAGGCTGGAAGTTATTAATATTATGTATAGTTAATCATTTAAGGAAATACAATGTAAATATCTTCAATTATTACAATAATACAAAGTGAAACTAGTTTTTTATATTTTTAAGTAGACATTTATTTTTTTATTCATATTTTAAGATATAGTAATAAGGCTGGAAGTTATTAATATTATGTTTAGTTAATAATTTAAGGAAATACAATGTAAAAATGTGCAATTATTCTAATAATACAAAGTGAAACTTGTTTTTTATATTTTTAAGTAGACATTTATTTTTTATTCATATTTTAAGAAATGGTAATAAGGCTGGAAGTTATTAATATTATGTTTAGTTAATAATTTAAGGAAATACAATGTAAATATGTGCAATTATTATAATAATACAAAGTGAAACTTGTTTTTTATATTTTTAAGTAGACATTTTTTTTTTATTCATATTTTAAGAAATAGTAATAAGGCTGGAAGTTATTAATATTATGGTTAGTTAATAATTTAAGGAAATACAATGTAAATATGTGCAATTATTATAATAATACAAAGTGAAACTTGTTTTTTATATTTTTAAGTAGACATTTATTTTGTTATTCATATTTTAAGAAATAGTAATAAGGCTGGAAGTATTTAATATTATGTTTAGTTAATAATTTAAGAAAATACAATGTAAATATGTGCAATTATTATAATAAAAGGTGAAACTTGTTTTTTATATTTTTAAGTCGACATTTATTTTTGTATTCATATAAGCAATAGTAATAAGGCTGGAAGTATTTAATATTATGTTTAGTTAATAATTTAAGAAAATACAATGTAAATATGTGCAATTATTATAATAATACAAAGTGAAACTTGTTTTTTATATTTTTAAGTAGACATTTATTTTTGCATTCATATTTTAAGAAATAGTAATAAGGCTAGAAGTTATTAATATTATGTTTAGTTAATAATTTAAGAAAATGCAATGTAAATATGTGCAATTATTATAATAAAAGGTGAAACTTGTTTTTTATATTTTTAAGTAGACATTTATTTTTGTATTCATATAAGCAATAGTAATAAGGCTGGAAGTATTTAATATTATGTTTAGTTAATAATTTAATAAAATACAATGTAAATATGTGCAATTATTATAATAATACAAAGTGAAACTTGTTTTTTATATTTTTAAGTAAACATTTATTTTTGCATTCATATTTTAAGAAATAGTAATAAGGCTAGAAGTTATTAATATTATGTTTAGTTAATAATTTAAGAAAATACAATGTAAATATGTGCAATTATTATAATAAAAGGTGAAACTTGTTTTTTATATGTTTAAGTCGACATTTATTTTTGTATTCATATAAGCAATAGTAATAAGGCTGGAAGTATTTAATATTATGTTTAGTCAATAATTTAAGAAAATACAATGTAAATATGTGCAATTATTATAATAATACAATGTGAAACTTGTTTTTTATATTTTTAAGTAGACATTTATTTTTGCATTCATATTTTAAGAAATAGTAATAAGGCTGGAAGTTATTAATATTATGTTTAGTTAATAATTTAAGAAAATATAATGTAAATATGTGCAATTATTATAATAATACAAAGTAAAACTGGTTTTTTATATTTTTAAGTAGACATTTATTTTTGCATTCATATTTTAAGATATAGTAATAAGGCTGGAAGTTATTAATATTATGTTTAGTTAATAATTTAAGGAAATGCAATGTAAAAATGTGCAATTATTATAATAATACAAAGTGAAACTTGTTTTTTATATTTTTAAGTAGACATTTATTTTTTTATTCATATTTTAAGAAATAGTAATAAGGCTGAAAGTTATTAATATTATGTTTAGTTAATAATTTAAGAAAATACAATGTAAATATGTGCAATTTTTATAATAATACAAAGTGAAACTTGTTTTTTATATTTTTAAGTAGACATTTATTTTTTTATTCATATTTTAAGAAATAGTAATAAGTCAGGAAGTTATTAATATTATGTTTAGTTAATAATTTAAGAAAATACAATGTAAATATGTGCAATTATTATATTAATACAAAGTGAATCTTGTTTTTTATATTTTCAAGTAGACATTTATTTTTTTATTCATATTTTAAGAAATAGCAATAAGGCTGGAAGTTATTAATATTATGATAAGTTAATAATTTAAGGAAATACAATGTAAATATGTGCAATTATTATAATAATACAAAGTGAAACTTGTTTTTTATATTTTTAAGTAGACATTTATTTTTTTATTCATATTTTAAGAAATAGTAATAAGGCTGGAAGTTACTAATATTATGTTTAATTAATAATTTAAGAAAATACAATGTAAATATGTGCAATTATTATAATAATACAAAGTAAAACTTGTTTTTTATATTTTTAAGTAGACATTTATTTTTGCATTCATATTTTAAGATATAGTAATTAGGCTGGAAGTTATTAATATTATGTTTAGTTAATAATTTAAGAAAATACAATGTAAATATGTGCAATTATTATAATAAGAGGTGAAACTTGTTTTTTATAGTTTTAAGTCGACATTTATTTTTGTATTCATATAAGCAATAGTAATAAGGCTGGAAGTATTTAATATTATGTTTAGTTAATAATTTAAGAAAATACAATGTAAATATGTGCAATTATTATAATAATACAAAGTGAAACCTGTTTTTTATATTTTTAAGTAGACATTTATTTTTGCATTCATATTTTAAGAAATAGTAATAAGGCTGGAAGTTATTAATATTATGTTTAATTAATAATTTAAGAAAATACAATGTAAATATGTGCAATTATTATAATAATACAAAGTAAAACTTGTTTTTTATATTTTTAAGTAGACATTTATTTTTGCATTCATATTTTAAGATATAGTAATTAGGCTGGAAGTTATTAATATTATGTTTAGTTAATAATTTAAGGAAATACAATGTAAATATGTGCAATTATTATAATAATAAAAAGTGAAACTTGTTTTTTATATTTTTAAGTAGACATTTATTTTTTTATTCATATTTTAAGAAATAGTAAAAAGGCTGGAAGTTATTAATATTATATTTAGTTAATAATTTAAGGAAATACAATGTAAATATGTGCAATTATTATAATAATACAAAGTGAAACTTGTTTTTTATATTTTTAAGTAGACATTTATCTTTTTATTCATATTTTAAGAAATAGTAATAAGGCTGGAAGTTATTAATATTATGTTTAGTTAATAATTTAAGGAAATACAATGTAAATATGTGCAATTATTATAATAATACAAAGTGAAACTTGTTTTTTATATTTTCAAGTAGACATTTATTTTTTTATTCATATTTTAAGATATAGTAAGAAGGCTGGAAGTTATTAATATTATGTTTAGTTAATAATTTAAGGAAATAAAATGTAAAAATGTGCAATTATTATAATAATACTAAGTGAAACTTGTTTTTTATATTTTCAAGTAGACATTTATTTTTTTATTCATATTTTAAGATATAGTAAGAAGGCTGGAAGTTATTAATATTATGTTTAGTTAATAATTTAAGGAAATACAATGTAAATATGTGCAATTATTATAATAATACAAAGTGAAACCTGTTTTTTTATATTTTTAAGTAGACATTTATTTTTTTATTCATATTTTAAGATATAGTAATAAGGCTCGAAGTTATTAATATTATGTTTAGTTAATAATTTAAGGAAATACAATGTAAAAATGTGCAATTATTATAATAATACTAAGTGAAACTTGTTTTTTATATTTTTAAGTAGACATTTATTTTTTTATTCATTTTTTAAGATATAGTAATAAGGATGGAAGTTATTAATATTATGTTTAGTTAATAATTTCAGGAAATACAATGTAAATATGTGCAATTATTATAATAATACAAAGTGAAACTTGTTTTTTATATTTTTAAGTAGACATTTATTTTTGCATTCATATTTTAAGAAATAGTAATAAGGCTGGAAGTTATTAATATTATGTTTAGTTAATAATTTAAGAAAATACAATGTAAATATGTGCAATTATTACAATAATACAAAGTGAAACTTGTTTTTTATATTTTTAAGTAGACATTTATTTTTTTATTCATATTTTAAGATATAGTAATAAGGCTGGAAGTTATTAATATTATGTTTAGTTAATAATTTAAGGAAATACAATGTAAAAATGTGCAATTATTCTAATAATACAAAGTGAAACTTGTTTTTTATATTTTTAAGTAGACATTTATTTTTTATTCATATTTTAAGAAATAGTAATAAGGCTGGAAGTTATTAATGTTATGTTTAGTTAATAATTTAGGGAAATACAATGTAAATATGTGCAATTATTATAATAATACAAAGTGAAACTTGTTTTTTATATTTTTAAGTAGACATTTATTTTTTTATTCATATTTTAAGAAATAGTAATAAGGCTGGAAGTTATTAATATTATGTTTAGTTAATAATTAAAGAAAATACAATGTAAATATGTGCAATTATTATAATAATACAAAGTGAAACTTGTTTTTTATATTTTTAAGTAGACATTTATTTTGTAATTCATATTTTAAGAAATAGTAATAAGGCTGCAAGTTATTAATATTATGTTTAGTTAATAATTTAAGAAAATACAATGTAAATATGTGCAATTATTATAATAAAAGGTGAAACTTGTTTTTTATATTTTTAAGTAGACATTTATTATTTATTCATATTTTAAGAAATAGTAATAAGGCTGGAAGTTATTAATGTTATGTTTAGTTAATAATTTAAGGAAATACAATGTAAATATGTGCAATTATTATAATAATACAAAGTGAAACTTTTTTTTATATTTTTAAGTTGACATTTATTTTTTTATTCATATTTTAAGAAATAGTAATAAGGCTGGAAGTTATTAATATTATGTTTAGTTAATAATTTAAGGAAATACAATGTAAATATGTGCAATTATTATAATAATACAAAGTGAAACTTGTTTTTTATATTTTTAAGTAGACGTTTATTTTTTTATTCATATTTTAAGAAATAGTAATAAAGCTGGAAGTTATTAATATTATGTTTAGTTAATAATTTAAGGAAATACAATGTAAATATGTGCAATTATTATAATAATACAAAGTGAAACTTGTTTTTTATATTTTTAAGTAGACATTTATTTTGTTATTCATATTTTAAGAAATAGTAATAAGGCTGGAAGTATTTAATATTATGTTTAGTTAATAATTTAAGAAAATACAATGTAAATATGTGCAATTATTATAATAATACAAAGTGAAACTTGTTTTTTATATTTTTAAGTAGACATTTATTTTTGCATTCATATTTTAAGAAATAGTAATAAGGCTAGAAGTTATTAATATTATGTTTAGTTAATAATTTAAGAAAATACAATGTAAATATGTGCAATTATTATAATAAAAAGTGAAACTTGTTTTTTATATTTTTAAATCGACATTTATTTTTGTATTCATATAAGCAATAGTAATAAGGCTGGAAGTATTTAATATTATGTTTAGTCAATAATTTAAGAAAATACAATGTAAATAAGTGCAATTATTATAATAATACAAAGTGAAACTTGTTTTTGATATCTTTAAGTAAACATTTATTTTTGCATTCATATTTTAAGAAATAGTAATAAGGCTGGAAGGTATTAATATTATGTTTAGTTAATAATTTAAGAAAATACAATGTAAATATGTGCAATTATTATAATAAAAGGTGAAACTTGTTTTTTATATTTTTAAGCCGACATTTATTTTTGTATTCATATAAGCAATAGTAATAAGGCTGGAAGTATTTAATATTATGTTTAGTTAATAATTTAAGAAAATACAATGTAAATATGTGCAATTATTATAATAATACAAAGTGAAACTTGTTTTTTATATTTTTAAGTAGACATTTATTTTTGCATTCATATTTTAAGAAATAGTAATAAGGCTGGAAGTTATTAATATTATGTTTAATTAATAATTTAAGAAAATACAATGTAAATATGTGCAATTATTATAATAATACAAAGTGAAACTTGTTTTTTATATTTTTAAGTAGACATTTATTTTTGCATTCATATTTTAAATTATAGTAATTGGGCTGGAAGTTATTAATATTATGTTTAGTTAATAATTTAAGGAAATACAATGTAAATATGTGCAATTATTATAATAATACAAAGTGAAACTTGGTTTTTTATATTTTTAAGTAGACATTTATTTTTTTATTAATATTTTAAGAAATAGTAAAAAGGCTGGAAGTTATTAATATTATATTTAGTTAATAATTTAAGGAAATACAATGTAAATATGTGCAATTATTATAATAATACAAAGTGAAACTTGTTTTTTATATTTTTAAGTAGACATTTATTTTTTTATTCATATTTTAAGAAATAGTAATAAGGCTGGAAGTAATTAATATTATGTTTAGTTAATAATTTAAGGAAATACAATGTAAATATGTGCAATTATTATAATAATACAAAGTAAAACTTGTTTTTTATATTTTCAAGTAGACATTGATTTTTTTATTCATATTTTAAGATATAGTAAGAAGGCTGGAAGTTATTAATATTATGTTTAGTTAATAATTTAAGGAAATAAAATGTAAAAATGTGCAATTATTATAATAATACTAAGTGAAACTTGTTTTTCATATTTTTAAGTAGACATTTATTTTGTTATTCATATTTTAAGAAATAGAAATAAGGCTGGAAGTTATTAATATTATGTTTAGTTAATAATTTAAGGAAATACAATGTAAATATGTGCAATTATTATAATAATACAAAGTGAAACTTGTTTTTTATATTTTTAAGTAGACATTTATTTCTTTATTCATATTTTAAGAAATAGTAATAAGGCTGGAAGTTATTAATATTATGTTTAGTTAATAATTTAAGGAAATACAATGTAAATATGTGCAATTATTATAATAATACAAAGTGAAACCTGTTTTTTTATATTTTTAAGTAAACATTTATTTTTTTATTCATATTTTAAGATATAGTAATAAGACTGGAAGTTATTAATATTATGTTTAGTTAATAATTTAAGGAAATACAATGTAAAAATGTGCAATTATTATAATAATACTAAGTGAAACTTGTTTTTTATATTTTTAAGTAGACATTTATTTTTTTATTCATATTTTAAGATATAGTAATAAGGATGGAAGTTATTAATATTATGTTTAGTTAATAATTTAAGGAAATACAATGTAAAAATGTGCAATTATTATAATAATACTAAGTGAAACTTGTTTTTCATATTTTTAAGTAGACATTTATTTTTTTATTAATATTTTAAGAAATAGTAAAAAGGCTGGAAGTTATTAATATTATATTTAGTTAATAATTTAAGGAAATACAATGTAAATATGTGCAATTATTATAATAATACAAAGTGAAACTTGTTTTTTATATTTTTAAGTAGACATTTATTTCTTTATTCATATTTTAAGAAATAGTAATAAGGCTGGAAGTTATTAATATTATGTTTAGTTAATAATTTAAGGAAATACAATGTAAATATGTGCAATTATTATAATAATACAAAGTGAAACCTGTTTTTTTATATTTTTAAGTAAACATTTATTTTTTTATTCATATTTTAAGATATAGTAATAAGACTGAAAGTTATTAATATTATGTTTAGTTAATAATTTAAGGAAATACAATGTAAAAATGTGCAATTATTATAATAATACAAAGTGAAACCTGTTTTTTTATATTTTTAAGTAAACATTTATTTTTTTATTCATATTTTAAGATATAGTAATAAGACTGGAAGTTATTAATATTATGTTTAGTTAATAATTTAAGGAAATACAATGTAAAAATGTGCAATTATTATAATAATACTAAGTGAAACTTGTTTTTTATATTTTTAAGTAGACATTTATTTTTTTATTCATATTTTAAGATATAGTAATAAGGATGGAAGTTATTAATATTATGTTTAGTTAATAATTTAAGGAAATACAATGTAAAAATGTGCAATTATTATAATAATACTAAGTGAAACTTGTTTTTCATATTTTTAAGTAGACATTTATTTTTTTATTAATATTTTAAGAAATAGTAAAAAGGCTGGAAGTTATTAATATTATATTTAGTTAATAATTTAAGGAAATACAATGTAAATATGTGCAATTATTATAATAATACAAAGTGAAACTTGTTTTTTATATTTTTAAGTAGACATTTATTTCTTTATTCATATTTTAAGAAATAGTAATAAGGCTGGAAGTTATTAATATTATGTTTAGTTAATAATTTAAGGAAATACAATGTAAATATGTGCAATTATTATAATAATACAAAGTGAAACCTGTTTTTTTATATTTTTAAGTAAACATTTATTTTTTTATTCATATTTTAAGATATAGTAATAAGACTGAAAGTTATTAATATTATGTTTAGTTAATAATTTAAGGAAATACAATGTAAAAATGTGCAATTATTATAATAATACTAAGTGAAACTTGTTTTTTATATTTTTAAGTAGACATTTATTTTTTTATTCATATTTTAAGATATAGTAATAAGGATGGAAGTTATTAATATTATGTTTAGTTAATAATTTAAGGAAATACAATGTAAAAATGTGCAATTATTATAATAATACTAAGTGAAACTTGTTTTTTATATTTTTAAGTAGACATTTATTTTTTTATTCATATTTTAAGATATAGTAATAAGGATGGAAGTTATTAATATTATGTTTAGTTAATAATTTAAGAAAATACAATGTAAATATGTGCAATTATTATAATAATACAAAGTGAAACTTGTTTTTTATATTTTTAAGTAGACATTTATTTTTGCATTCATATTTTAAGAAATAGTAATAAGGCTAGAAGTTATTAATATTATGTTTAGTTAATAATTTAAGAAAATACAATGTAAATATGTGCAATTATTATAATAAAAGGTGAAACTTGTTTTTTATATTTTTAAGTCGACATTTATTTTTGTATTCATATAAGCAATAGTAATAAGGCTGGAAGTATTTAATATTATGTTTAGTTAATAATTTAAGAAAATACAATGTAAATATGTGCAATTATTATAATAATACTAAGTGAAACTTGTTTTTTATATTTTTAAGTAGACATTTATTTTTGCATTCATATTTTAAGAAATAGTAATAAGGCTGGAAGTTATTAATATTATGTTTAGTTAATAATTTAAGAAAATATAATGTAAATATGTGCAATTATTATAATAATACAAAGTAAAACTGGTTTTTTATATTTTTAAGTAGACATTTATTTTTGCTTTCATATTTTAAGATATAGTAATAAGGCTGGAAGTTATTAATATTATGTTTAGTTAATAATTTAAGGAAATGCAATGTAAAAATGTGCAATTATTATAATAATACAAAGTGAAACTTGTTTTTTATATTTTTAAGTAGACATTTATTTTTTTATTCATATTTTAAGAAATAGTAATAAGGCTGAAAGTTATTAATATTATGTTTAGTTAATAATTTAAGAAAATACAATGTAAATATGTGCAATTATTATAATAATACAAAGTGAAACTTGTTTTTTATATTTTTAAGTAGACATTTATTTTTTTATTCATATTTTAAGAAATAGTAATAAGTCAGGAAGTTATTAATATTATGTTTAGTTAATAATTTAAGGAAATACAATGTAAATATGTGCAATTATTATATTAATACAAAGTGAAACTTGTTTTTTATATTTTCAAGTAGACATTTATTTTTTTATTCATATTTTAAGAAATAGCAATAAGGCTGGAAGTTATTAATATTATGATAAGTTAATAATTTAAGGAAATACAATGTAAATATGTGCAATTATTATAATAATACAAAGTGAAACTTGTTTTTTATATTTTTAAGTAGACATTTATTTTTTTATTCATATTTTAAGAAATAGTAATAAGGCTGGAAGTTATTAATATTATGTTTAGTTAATAATTTAAGAAAATACAATGTAAATATGTGCAATTATTATAATAAGAGGTGAAACTTGTTTTTTATAGTTTTAAGTCGACATTTATTTTTGTATTCATATAAGCAATAGTAATAAGGCTGGAAGTATTTAATATTATGTTTAGTTAATAATTTAAGAAAATACAATGTAAATATGTGCAATTATTATAATAATACAAAGTGAAACCTGTTTTTTATATTTTTAAGTAGACATTTATTTTTGCATTCATATTTTAAGAAATAGTAATAAGGCTGGAAGTTATTAATATTATGTTTAATTAATAATTTAAGAAAATACAATGTAAATATGTGCAATTATTATAATAATACAAAGTAAAACTTGTTTTTTATATTTTTAAGTAGACATTTATTTTTGCATTCATATTTTAAGATATAGTAATTAGGCTGAAAGTTATTAATATTATGTTTAGTTAATAATTTAAGGAAATACAATGTAAATATGTGCAATTATTATAATAATAAAAAGTGAAACTTGTTTTTTATATTTTTAAGTAGACATTTATTTTTTTATTCATATTTTAAGAAATAGTAAAAAGGCTGGAAGTTATTAATATTATATTTAGTTAATAATTTAAGGAAATACAATGTAAATATGTGCAATTATTATAATAATACAAAGTGAAACTTGTTTTTTATATTTTTAAGTAGACATTTATCTTTTTATTCATATTTTAAGAAATAGTAATAAGGCTGGAAGTTATTAATATTATGTTTAGTTAATAATTTAAGGAAATACAATGTAAATATGTGCAATTATTATAATAATACAAAGTGAAACTTGTTTTTTATATTTTCAAGTAGACATTTATTTTTTTATTCATATTTTAAGATATAGTAAGAAGGCTGGAAGTTATTAATATTATGTTTAGTTAATAATTTAAGGAAATAAAATGTAAAAATGTGCAATTATTATAATAATACTAAGTGAAACTTGTTTTTTATATTTTCAAGTAGACATTTATTTTTTTATTCATATTTTAAGATATAGTAAGAAGGCTGGAAGTTATTAATATTATGTTTAGTTAATAATTTAAGGAAATACAATGTAAATATGTGCAATTATTATAATAATACAAAGTGAAACCTGTTTTTTTATATTTTTAAGTAGACATTTATTTTTTTATTCATATTTTAAGATATAGTAATAAGGCTCGAAGTTATTAATATTATGTTTAGTTAATAATTTAAGGAAATACAATGTAAAAATGTGCAATTATTATAATAATACTAAGTGAAACTTGTTTTTTATATTTTTAAGTAGACATTTATTTTTTTATTCATTTTTTAAGATATAGTAATAAGGATGGAAGTTATTAATATTATGTTTAGTTAATAATTTCATAAAATACAATGTAAATATGTGCAATTATTATAATAATACAAAGTGAAACTTGTTTTTTATATTTTTAAGTAGACATTTATTTTTGCATTCATATTTTAAGAAATAGTAATAAGGCTGGAAGTTATTAATATTATGTTTAGTTAATAATTTAAGAAAATACAATGTAAATATGTGCAATTATTACAATAATACAAAGTGAAACTTGTTTTTTATATTTTTAAGTAGACATTTATTTTTTTATTCATATTTTAAGATATAGTAATAAGGCTGGAAGTTATTAATATTATGTTTAGTTAATAATTTAAGGAAATACAATGTAAAAATGTGCAATTATTCTAATAATACAAAGTGAAACTTGTTTTTTTATATTTTTAAGTAGACATTTATTTTTTATTCATATTTTAAGAAATAGTAATAAGGCTGGAAGTTATTAATGTTATGTTTAGTTAATAATTTAGGAAAATACAATGTAAATATGTGCAATTATTATAATAATACAAAGTGAAACTTGTTTTTTTATATTTTTAAGTAGACATTTATTTTTTTATTCATATTTTAAGAAATAGTAATAAGGCTGGAAGTTATTAATATTATGTTTAGTTAATAATTAAAGAAAATACAATGTAAATATGTGCAATTATTATAATAATACAAAGTGAAACTTGTTTTTTATATTTTTAAGTAGACATTTATTTTGTAATTCATATTTTAAGAAATAGTAATAAGGCTGCAAGTTATTAATATTATGTTTAGTTAATAATTTAAGAAAATACAATGTAAATATGTGCAATTATTATAATAAAAGGTGAAACTTGTTTTTTATATTTTTAAGTAGACATTTATTATTTATTCATATTTTAAGAAATAGTAATAAGGCTGGAAGTTATTAATGTTATGTTTAGTTAATAATTTAAGGAAATACAATGTAAATATGTGCAATTATTATAATAATACAAAGTGAAACTTGTTTTTTATATTTTTAAGTTGACATTTATTTTTTATTCATATTTTAAGAAATAGTAATAAGGCTGGAAGTTATTAATATTATGTTTAGTTAATAATTTAAAGAAATACAATGTAAATATGTGCAATTATTATAATAATACAAAGTGAAACTTGTTTTTTATATTTTTAAGTAGACATTTATTTTGTTATTCATATTTTAAGAAATAGTAATAAAGCTGGAAGTTATTAATATTATGTTTAGTTAATAATTTAAGGAAATACAATGTAAATATGTGCAATTATTATAATAATACAAAGTGAAACTTGTTTTTTATATTTTTAAGTAGACGTTTATTTTTTTATTCATATTTTAAGAAATAGTAATAAAGCTGGAAGTTATTAATATTATGTTTAGTTAATAATTTAAGGAAATACAATGTAAATATGTGCAATTATTATAATAATACAAAGTGAAACTTGTTTTTTATATTTTTAAGTAGACATTTATTTTGTTATTCATATTTTAAGAAATAGTAATAAGGCTGGAAGTATTTAATATTATGTTTAGTTAATAATTTAAGAAAATACAATGTAAATATGTGCAATTATTAGTAGGTTAGAATGGACAGTTGTAGAACCTCCCCCCACCACTTTTCCTTGAAACCGAGGCCACACTTCAAGGTCACATCTTCAAGCCAATTTTCAAAGCCACAGCTCAAGGCTAAACTTCGAGACCACATGGACAGTTCTAGAACCTCCCCCCCGCCACTTGGCCTCCAATTCAAGGTTAAGGCGTGAAAAGCTGGAACACTCATTGTTCAGCCTTGATTTCAAGGTCGGACTTTAGTTCAGAGCTAGGACAGCTTCCCCACAGTTGGCTTTTAGTTCAAGGTTGCTTGCTGGTGCCTCTCCACCAGTTGGCCTTGAGTTCAAGGCCAAAGCCAACTCCGCGACCATATGAAAGCAGGAACCCAAGGTCACATCTTCAAGCCAATTTTCAAAGCCACAGCTCAAGGCTAAACTTCGAGACCACATGGACAGTTCTAGAACCTCCCCCCACCACGTTTTCTTGAAACCGAGGCTACACTTCAAGTTAAGGCCAAATTTCAAGGCCACAGATCACGGCTAAACTTCAAGGCCACATCTCACGTCTGGAACTACCCCCAACACTTGGCTTTGAAACCGAGGCCATGGTTAGTGTTCTCATCAAATTACATTTGAACTCTAGCTTAGACCATGTTGTCAACCTGACACTTCTACAAGTTTAATGAAAGAGGCAAATATTTTCATAAATTGTTTTAATAACATCTAAAGATATATACAGATAAACAATTAACACTAATGCTATAATCACTTATCAGTTGCATAACATGTACAGTAACGCTATTGTCTACTCCTTCGGCGTTGTCCTGCTCCTCCGCGAAGTTGAAGGCCGTTCCGATTCTGGATAACTGCCTCCTGGAGTATTTTCGTGGTGGCAATCACAGCGTCCTTACCCACCAGAAGTCGACTTGTGCGAAAACGGAGGTGCGTTGCAATAATTAGAAATGGTGACCTTGAAGTCAGTAGTAGGAGCTGGCAACCTTGACTGTAAAATTGAGTTTGTATTAGTTTGCGTGCAGCATTTTACTTGATTTTGTTCATAGGTTTATATGTAACAGAGAGAGTAACAAGGAGCGTAAATGGGTTGACATGTATGTGATGCGATATCATAATACACAACATCAAGCGAGAATACAAAAACCACCGTCATGAACACAACCGCGAGGGTTGCAATCTCGTCTAACCATTGTGCCTCGGGTGATTTTAAACCCTTCGTAAAGGGCTCTCAACGTGAAGTCGGTAAAAACCTGCTGTTATTTTAATTTTCAAAATACAATTCAAAATTGTCTAACCTCGTCTCCTTAAAACGCATTCGCCTAAGTGTGTTGGTTAATGGCATGCAAGCAGTTAACAGAATTTGAAAGTTAATAATATAGAATCTTAATAAGAAATTGTACTGATTAAATATAAAATAACTAGCTCACAGTTTGGCAGGATGCAGCAGCTCCAAAAGAAGTTCTTGCAGATCTTAACGAAAGAAACAAAAAAATAAAATTAGACCGTGTTCTTTTATAAAATGGTTGTAAAGTGTGCTCGTTAATTGTAACCAGTGCATGACATTGAAAAATAGTATCCGAACTTTATTAAAAATGATTAAAACTGGTCACTTATTTACAGCAGCATCGAGGGGAGAATGCATAATTTTCTGAAGCATTGTTTTCCACGACAGTTTTCGTAAATAAAGAAATTTTGTTACGACGTGTTTAATACAGAAACTACTTTTGAAATCCCGAACTTTATTAAAAATAATTAAAACTGGTCACTTATTTACAGCAGCATCGAGGGGAGAATGCATAATTTTCTGAAGCATTGTTTTCCACGACAGTTTTCGTAAATAAAGAAATTTTGTTACGACGTGTTTAATACAGAAACTACTTTTGAAATCCCGAACTTTATTAAAAATAATTAAAACTGGTCACTTATTTACAGCAGCATCGAGGGGAGAATGCATAATTTTCTGAAGCATTGTTTTCCACGACAGTTTTCGTAAATAAAGAAATTTTGTTACGATGTGTTTAATATAGAAACTACTTTTGAAATCCCGGTTGTGAAAAAATAATATACATGCCGCTTGCGCGCTATTAAATTTCGCAAAACGACATTTATTGACAAACGATTTAAAATTGTATACTCCTATATAGTATTAAAATGATTATGTTTAATAAAAGGCTTGTAGATAAATCATGTATGCGATACGTTAAAGAATAGAGTACGGGCGATTCAATTTGTTTCTAATGAATAGTTAAAATTTAAGATATAGGTATCTAAGATAACTTACCGGGGTCGTGAATACAGAACAAACGGATCGCAACTGAGTGTTGAACTACGAGAGCAATGCCGTTTGCAGCTAAATAAACTTGTTTATATGCTATCCTTGTTCTACAGTCTAGACAAAAAAATGCAGTTTGGAATGTTTTCTTGCCGCCCAATGTGTAAAGTTAATAAATTGAAACCTGCGCTGCGAAACCAAATTTTATTTTACTGGGTTAATTTCGTAAGGTATTTAAATAGCTTAAATATTCTGATCCTGTATTTTCAAAATTAAAAAGTACATGTGTGCATAACTCTGAATTTAGGTTATCAAAGACAGTATGTAAGCGCGTTTAGATTATTAACATTCCGTTTTCATATAAAGCTTATGTGTCGTTTATAACGTTGCATGCATTTTCTACTTAAACAGCTCATTTTTTCGTTTGTATATCAGTTGTTTACAGTAATTTGAAAATAATAATGAATGTTCGTTAGACTGCAACGTGGTTAGATAATTGTGTGTCGGTTTTATAATTACGATTCTGCGGAAGGCGCGTTATACAACATATACAGCTTTCAGCTTTCAATAATTAGAAATCTAAATTTCTACAAGATATCTCAGGAACTTTGTTTATTGCATTCTAAGTAACTAATATTTATAAATAGAAAGATATTAACGAAATATAGACACTGTAAAGATAATTTCAACGCACAAATACAAAAGTTGTGAGAAATTAGAATAGTTCTGCTGTGAAAGTTGGGTTGAGAAATGTGATAATTGGCACCGTATCTACCATCCCACCTAGAGACAAGTGCTATGCCGTCTAACAGTTTCTATAGTTTTTCCAAAACATGCACTATTCATTAATTTATATAAATTTTTCTAACTGACTGGGCTCGTAATTTTGTATTTAGGTCTATACAGTGAGAATAATGTAAGCCTGTACATGGCTGAATTATGCAAAATTAGACATAGGGAACTTACTTAATGTTACCATGGTGTTAGTAAACAAAATAACAACACAGTGACTACAGAAACTAATTAAAACTGGATTATTTCCTTGTAATTTCAAAACCGACAATTGTTACTAGCATGGGCAAATTGATTAATGCGAATAATGTAAATGTAAGACTGTACATGGCTGAATTTTGCAAAATTAGACATACCATGGTGTTAGTAAACAAAATAACAACACAGTGACTCCAGAAACTAATTGAAACTGGATTATTTCATTGTAATTTTAAAACCGACAATTGTTACTAGCATGGCTAAATTGATTAATGCTAAAATAAAGTTGCTAATGTATAGGCTTACAATATTCGCACGGCATAGTCTTTCAACCAAAAGGATTGGTTAAAACTCAATACTCTATGAAATTTTAGCACTATAAGACCAGCTTGATTTAGATTTATACCTATAATGAATGACATACCGCGTCTTAGGTTCCAAAGTTGTAAGTAGTTTCTTTTGTGTGCCTCCAGGAGGGACTTTATGTTCTGCACCAAATGGAAAATATTTATGCAGATCATGCAAATGTTGCCGACAATCTAAATCCACTTCTAAAATTATACCTTCTTCAGCATCATCCGAAATATCAAGAATAGATTGCAAAGTTATGGAGTTTACTTGTTTTTCACTAAACCATTTAAAATTTTTCAAAGCTAAATACTGACTCGTAGACCAACCATGCAAATTTACTTTATCTAGAAGGTGTTTAGAAGGTTTATTGCAGTTATAATTTTTTAGAAATTTATTATTTGCTTTACTATATTTGGTACAGCATTGACTTATACCACCTCAGTTAACAATTCTAATTTAACTTATGTATATTTGAGCATACACTGGAACGTAAAATCGGGGGTTGTGTAGAAGTGACTGGGACCTAACCCATATGTTTCTATAGATTTAGTCCTAAAATTCTCAAAATTATCTGCCAAAAGTAAAACATCACATTTCAGATAAAGATCACTGTATTCTCCTAAATTTTTAATTTTAAATGATTTCCAAATCATCTGTGCATGTTTGTAGTCTTGTTAGGAAATATCAGCTTGTTTCAATTTATTATAAAATTTTGACTTTTCCGGAAGAATCGTTTCATTAAACTTTTCCCAACTATCCATGTACTCGTAAGGAATAATTCCTTTTCTCATTAAAATATTTAGCTCTTCCATATTTAAATGGCTTAATGTATGATGTAAAATTTTAAAATCTTGAAATTCTAAATAAGATGCTAATTTATCTGATGACTCGCTCAAAAACGATATGAGTCTACAAATCTACATTTATTACTTGTATTTGGAATATATTTAGTAAGCGAAATATATCTTTCTTTATTTTTCGGTAAAAATACCATCCTAGGATACATCATTTCGGTTCAAATCAGCGAAGTGGGTAAGACGTTTATTTTTGTATTCTAAACAGTATACATTTATTAAAACAAGTTTACTCTAAGATTACACTAACTTGCTCGTTTCTAAAATCTATTAGTTCACCCTTCTGATTCACGAGCCGGATCTCGATGTTATAAATGGTTTCGACATTAACCTCTAAATAAATAGGTGCATTGGGAACATTTTCCATACAGAACCCAGGCGCCACGGAAATACTAAACCCATACAGAATATGCGCAGGTAAATTATTACGATAAGAACCTCGTGTGATGTTGCATTCAATGTAAACATTCGTGCGTTTACTTATCTGTATATCCAATTCAGATATATGAGTGTGGTTAGGTTTGTATTCGATTGGTTTGAATCCGAGCATTCGACCAATAGAATCGGGTTTTGAAAAATCCACAGTGTACATCGATTTAATTTCGCATTTTTGCGTATTATTGTTTGCGCATAGTATAGTGCTTTCTACGTGTTTTTCTAAATATGAACTTAGCTGATCGATTTCATATGAACCATGTGGAATAGTGAGTACATGGAGATCCTTATCTCTATAATAAAACTTATCGTTACCGGTATGGATATTTTTAATCGAATTGCAGCCGTAGAATCCCCTTAAAGCGAGCTCATATCTATGTCTAGGATTAATCTTATAGGCTCGACATACGCGGCATGCAATACATTACCCACATCTTCAACTACCAATAGTATAGACATGACTATGATGTGCGTCATCGTTTACATTCATTTATATAGAAAATTAAGACAAAGGTGGCCACATATCACGGTGTTATAGTTCTGCTCTCTAGAGTAATTATAATAAATTTTACAATCCCGAAAGTATTCAACGACCGCCAACGGTGGCGGTAAATTCCCAAAACCACCACCGCAGCCAACAGAGGTGACCACCGGTCCCCAAGACAACAAAACCTAAAGCAGCTACCAACACCCAAACATCACCAGTAGGCTGCATAACAGCTATGTGATTCACGATCCACTTGGACAAACTATCTCAGTGGATCAACAAAATAAGTGTCAATAAGTGATATTATAACACAAGACGGTTAATACACCAGTAAACTCACAACTAAACATCGTCCACTGGAACGCTAACGGCATTCAGTGCAAAATGCAAGAAATGCGAAACCTCAATAAAACACTCAACGTCGACGTGATGATGATCAACGAGACACATCTCACACCAAAAGTTTCACTAAAGTTAGCTTACTACCAAACCTATAAAACGGACAGACCGCAGATAGCCTATCGACAACCAAAGACCTCCAGCAACGCAAAATCTACAGCGGCCCGCATCCTGTTAATTATCGAAAAGACCCGGAGTATCAAGCTGAGTTAAAGAAAATGAAACTCGCGAGAGCCCCACTACTAGCAGAACCAACAGGATCACAGCCAATCACAGAGAGGAACGAAGATGGTTTCCAAACACAAGGCGGGAAACGAGTTAGAAACAAACAGCCTGCTCCGCTCAACAGCGCAAAAGGTCTCCTCAACCACAGCATCCACCAGCAGCAATGCAATTGCGATCCCTGACGCCTCAGTTGTAACAGCCAGCGCTCGT
>CALNHX010010001.1:0-44278 GCA_940337035.1 Agriotes lineatus
GACCCTTTTTAGCATTCCTTTTTGTTATATCGAAACGTTTGTTTAAGAGAATAGAAACTTCGAAAGCATGTATAACAATGTTATCTGTGGGCTGTGCATTAAAGGGATGTGATGTTTAGACATTTTTGTGAAACATCGGTTTCTAACCAATAAAAAGCAGTTTAACCTTTAACCACAATTACTACCACAAAAAATATCTATAATTTTTAGTCAATATGGACTGGAAACGGCTTCATGTTATCCAGAAGATCGAGAAATTATTATATTTCTGAGATATATATTTTTAAAATTTCAGTTTAGATTTTTTTATTCCAAAAACCACTTTTATGATTACGATTATGTATTATAGCTTCTTTAATTTTACATTTGACAAAGTCCATTTTATAGATAAACCATTTGCATCATTCTAAAATACCTGGTGAGCCACATTATGTGGAGCGCCTTCCTCCATGGTACCCAACGTACACATATTACAACACCGATACCCAACATTTATCTAAAACGCATCAGTTACAAATGACAACTCGAAATTTAAAGGCAACTAACTTAAATTATAAAATGTGTAGTGCATTAAGTATCAAGAACGGTAAGGACGGTTTACCGGCTGAAGATAATGATTCGCTTTGCTCAATCTCCATATTGTCTGAGGCTTATGCTTATTTTTACTGTAATACATTATAACGTATCGACATACAAATACATCAAAACCATAGTAGACAATAACAATAAACTCCACACTTCAACATACAATATAAAATCCATGGCACAAGACGAAAAGATATACGAATTAGAAGAAAAACTAAAATCTGTAAAGGGAAATTCCCTTGCACGAATTTGATCAATTTTCAAATAAAAATCAATGTAATCCGCTGGATACTACGCGCTACGCGAATTTTGGAAGCCAATTTCTTGTCCAACGCTAGAATAACTAAGCCACGGGCGTGTTCGAATAGGACGAGCTTCTGCTGCGTTATAAAGCGCCACACTATTCTGTCCCATTTGTGATGTTTACGCTGTATCTGTTAGGTATCATTTTAAGCAATGATAAAGCCTGAACTATGTACAAATCATTACTTTCATCTTTTGTAAATAAAAAATTCCTTCGTCTTTTAGGCGAGGGAAGTAAAAATGTAGTCGGCAGGGATTTGCACTCCGCGCTCCGCCGCTAAAATAACTGAGTCACGAGCGTACTCGAAGCGGATGAGTTTCTGCTGCCTTATAAAGCACCATACAATTCTGTTCAATTTGTGATGTTTTCCCTGTATTTATTGAATGTTATTTTCGCCAATGATAAAGCCTGAGCTATGTGCAAATTATTACTTGTATCTATTTCTCAGAGAAAACAAAAACAAACAAAATTTTATTTCTTTAAGGTGCTCACCCTGTATATATTTCTCTACAATTTTCGTAGTTTCATTTCAGGTAGATATATAACATGCATATAAAATATCGCTTTCTTCCAACAAATAGTTTTCGAGTTATACCGCCAACAAGCAGACAGACAGGCAGAACTGAGAAAACATTTTTTTCGGCATCTAAGGACCCCGAAACGCGAAGATTTGAAGAAATCTCGGAAGGTTATTTTTTTCGTAATTACAATACTTCGTCTTTTAGACGAAGGAAGTAAAAAGGTGAAATAGGACATATTAGGAGTACATACGTAGAAGAGGAAAACACTGCTTTGACCTAAATATCGGAAACCGGTTATAGTACAGAGGAAATTAAAGTGAAACATGCGGAGTTGTAGGATTCCTCATAAAGAAACTCAAATCACAAGTGATAAGGTTTAAGGTATATCTTAAGAGGACAAAACAAGGTAAAATCGAAAATTATTCAGGTCTGTGTACCAACAACAAAACACGAGAACGAGGGAGTCCTTTTATGAAGAAGTAACAGCAGTCATAGACGACGAACCGACCAAACCAACCATCATAATGAGGAAAAGAACAATTCGAAACGAATGCAACTATGGCTGTGCTACAAGGAACGATGTTATTGCCACATTTAGAGCAGCAAAATCTTTTACCATGAATGATTTCTTCCGCAAAGAACATGAAATAGACGATTTCTTATATACAGCCCTAAATCAATTCACCATGGGTAATGCGCATCGAATGCTTTAATCGAAAACCTCTCTATCAAGAAAATAAGTAGAAAAAAACGATTTAAGAATCTAACACAAATAGACCTTTATAAAATCAGAATGAAGGGTAAGAAGTGTAAAAGAGCGTTAGAACCCCTGTCAAACCAGAAGAAACAACAGTGGACAGTAGTAAAATTAATAGCAGACTAAACAAGCAACTATTAGATGTATGAATGACAAGAGCAAGAAAAATCATACAAAAGGAAGACAAATTAAGTGACGAAACAAAGAAATTAATGGACCAAAGACAGGAACTCCACAGCAAAGGAAATAATAAATCAGTTGAATGTGTAGAGCTGAATAAAACTATAAGAAAACAAATTAAAGGAGACTTGAGAAAACACAGTGAAGCAATAATTAGACAAGTTACTGAGAGAAACAGAGGCCTGAAGTGCTTGGTGCGTGCAATGGGAAGAACCAGAATAATCTCCATCAAAGACAAAAAACGGAAAGAAGATAGAGACAGGAACAAAATATCCAAAATAGTGACAGAGTATTACGAAGACCTGTACAATTCTAAACGACCACCAAATGACACTATACGAGAAAATCTTCACAGAGAAATCATCAACTTAAATTCAGAAGACTGTGAAATAGAACCAACCATACTAGACTTACAAAACAACAGAACAGCTGGCCCAGAAATGTTAAAGGAAGGGAAAGATGATACTAGACACCCTCAGAATTCTCCTAAATGAGTGCCTTCAAAAGCAGATATTCATAAGGATTAGAATGAACGTATTGTTATTACATAAGAAGGGTAATAGAAATGACACAAAGAACTACCGACCCATATCATTACGGTTCTAAGTCTACAAACTATTCATAAAAATTGTCGTCATCAACCGACTAACACCTAAGATGGGTGTCTACCAATCTTTCGAACATGCTGGATTCAGGGAAGAGTACAGCACATTGAACCACTACTTAGAGAGCACTGATAGAAAAATCCAACGAATATCACCTACCAATATGACTTTGTAGATTGTGAAAAAGCTTTCGACAGTGTGCAAATGTGGGCGGTGGAACAAGCAATGAACAACTGCAGGATAGATTCCTGTTATAAGCAACTCATACTCAAGATCGCCAAAAATAATACGATAGTGATACAAATTGAACAAAAAGGAAAACAGCATTCCGATCAAGGTAGGTGTTTGTCAGGGCGACAATGTCCAAAGCTATTTACCCTTACCATGGAAAACGTCTTTAGATCCCTAGATTGGATTGAATTTGGAATAAACGTCAACAGAAGGAAATTAACCCATCTTAGATATGCAGGTGACATAGTACTTTGTACCACAACGTTTAAAGAATTGCAAACTATGACTGGGCAATTAGCAGAAGCATACAAAAAATAGGATTGACAATGAATCTTCAGAAAACGAATATAATAACAAACAATGATAAGGCAAGAAACATCATCATCAACAACTCCGTTATAGAGAAAGTCAACGAATATGTGTACCTTGGACAAAGCCTAAAACTGCTGAAATCGCATAGGCAGGATTTGGAAAATTAAAATGAGTAATCAAAGGTTCTAAGATACCCCAATATCTGAAAAGTAAATTGTTCAATCAATATGACCTGCCTATTATGACATATACCTGTCAAACTTACTCGAGCTAACCCAGACAAAATTATAAGGACGCAGAGATCCATGGAAAGAGTCATGTTGGGAAGAAAACTTATAGTCAGAAAAACAAACACATTGATCAAAAGCAAAAGAAAGTACAGGACATTGCAGGGAACATCACGAAATGCAGCTTTTCAGGACACAGCGCAAGACAGAAGGACGAAAGACGAAAGACTATAATCCAAAACTCAAGGCCACGGTTAGGACAAAGAATAAGGGGACGACCACAAATGCGCTGGGGACTTCATTAAAAGCATACCGCGATAGAGAGCATCACCTGGGAGAGACACATTTCCAAACTTGGACTACAAATGGCTAAAAAGGACAAGAAGATGTAATGTTGAATTGGCAAAAATTACGTTTTATTTTTTAAGATATCACTTGTTTCAAAAGGTTGGGGTTAGTTCAGTTTTAAAGCTTTTATCAATTTGTCCAATTGATGTGTTCTCTGTATGTTGTTTATAATGTATTTCTTTTCTTTTCAAAAACACAGCTATGGTTGAGCATGTAAAAAATTACAATAGTGTCATTAGTTGATACTCAAAATGAATTGACATGTGTGAGACCATGCAGTTTGAATATACGCTCCACTATGCAAAATGGCTTGACAGTATTCTGTATGTTAATATATTTACATATTTTAGAAGTTTTACTATCATATAATAGTATATTATATCATAAGGGACTAAAATGTACCATTTAATCCCGCGAGTGGAGTTTGTTGCATCGAGGGCGAAGCCCGAGGGCAACAACCACTCAAGGGATTTAGGCACTTTAGTCCCGAGGTATATACGCTATTTTATTCACATTATCATCAAACATTTCCAAAATATGGAATCTGTCAATTTGGAAACTAACAATTACAATTTATTAAAAACTGAAATGCAGCAGGTTCTGGATAGCCTGAATCAGTTGGCAGTACTGAAGTGTATTGTCAGTATATGTCAAATTCGAGATTTGCAGGTTAAGTTTTGCGTCAGTGTGTGTCAAATGACAAACAAAACCTAACCTACTAACCTCGTGTGTATATAAATTTATCATAGTTACGGTATCATTTTTACTTTAGTCCCTAGGGATTAAATACGCTACTTTAGTCCCTGTTTACGGGGACTAAAGTATCAACTTTAGTCCCGGAAGTGCAAAAAATAAATTATTTCTTAAGAAAATACGTATTTTATCGGTCAACGATGAAAGTATCAAGGAACGATATCGTAGTGTTTTGTTCGATTTCTAAAGCAAATCTGGTGAAGGTTTATTTACTATTGATATGTTCACCTCTCACCACCCACCCAATGGTAAATACTTTGCGGTTAATATTTTCTAGAACTACTCAACTTAATAACAAACAAGAATTACACGGAAAATATGAAAAATATTACATATAGGTGAAAGATCCAGATCATTATATATTAGGATTAAAGAACACAAAAGAAATTAGAACGAAAAATAATAATATTGCTAAATTACCCAGTGTATCTGTTGTGATCTGTTGAATTAGATATAATTTGGTTATTAACTAGCTTCCAGTTGCGGTATTTTTTTTTGTTAGGGAGGGTCCGGAAAGATAAATGCTGTTTTTTTATAACGCGGGTGAATTGTTCTCGAAACGTTCGCATCACGAACTTCATTAAAACCCTTAGATACTGTTTTATTGACTGCCATATAGTTTTACGTTTATTCTATGCTTTATTAAATTGCTGTTCAACGTACATAAAATAGGGTGGCACTGAAAAACATATTGTTTGTGTTAGAAGATAGTAAAATGTGCTGAAAGCGATTTTAATTAAATCAGTAATAACTAATTTTACATTATAGTTGTTTCTATTTAGCCCTTTAAATTCAAACATTACAATCAACAGGTAAATAAGTGCTTTACGCCCAGAACGTGCAGGCGGTTACATCGCTGTGAAAATCTAAAAATGTTTGCACCTGTGAAATGAAATGAAGGGAACTTGTGTTACATAATGACGAGATTTAAAAATCAAAATGGTATCGATGAAATCCAACAAATTATGTGACATTACAATTGCCTATTGCAAAACTCTTGCAACATATGAAAATAACGTTTCTCTCTGATGGGCCACCTTGTCGAATAACTAGAAACATTTATCATAAAACGGCTATTACTTATTGAATATTGTATGCAAAATAAATACTAGTTGATAATATTTATTTATTGCCAGTTAAGTAACTTCAGCATTTCTTGGCTAGAATAAGAATCAACTCGTAATAGTGTGATGATTGGACAATGGATAAGTTGGCAGTATTAATTGGTTTTAATCAATTCGTGGCAGATTTATAGATAAAGACCGCAATTGAGTTTAACCTTACGATATACCGAATTTACACTGACTTCCTAAATTTAGACATAAAGAGGGTCAGTGAAAGTGGCGAGCTTAACAGCGCTGATGTTTCGATGCAGTTGCGTAATTTCCAACCGAAAAAAGTGGTTAATTAAGTGTAGGCCTTTCTTTGTAAATACAAATTTTTAATAAAACATTTTGTAATATAATACTTGTAGTAGTAATGGTAATTAATAGCCAATTAAAGAAATGTATTAGAAACTAGCTAGGAGTATACTCAGTTTTTGAATATACCAATAATATAAATTTAATCCCTACGACATACCGGTACGTTATTTTTTTAATAATCTCTGTTTTTCGAAGCATTTCATAACAAAGGGCCATTCCATGTCAACAGTTAAATTTTGCGGTCTTGGGTTGTAATGAAAATTGAACGTTGCTCGCTACTTGAAGAGAGATACTTAAAAGATCTAAAGTTCGGAAGCAGTTTATGTACCTGTGTATTTTTGTATATTGCTTCCGAGTGGACAAACAAGTACATAATAATCTAACGTAATGACGTTCATTCAAGGAGGCGATGAACTATTTTAAAATAGCAGATTTTTGGAGATAAAAGAATATACGATTCCTATACAATAGTTTATTTTTATGTAAATTATTGATTATATATAAAGACGTGCACTTTGTATGTATTACTCGTAAAAATCTGTAAAGGACTTTACACGACACTTCCGTCGCAAGTGCAGTTTTGAAATTAAATATATTGAAAATATCAAAGTAAAAAATAAATATTTTTAAAGTGTTTGCCGTGTAGGTACATGTTCGATCTGAAATATTCCCTTTTTCAAAGTTAAAATCCTGAGCTATTTGCAAAATATTAGTTATGAGTTCTTGAGTTAAAGCAACAATAGGAGGAATTTTATTTTTATGGTGCTCACCTTGTATGTATTTGACCGAAATTTTCTCTCTGTATACAAAATATCGTCTTCTACCAACAAATACTTTTTGGGTTATACCGCCAACAGACAGACAGACGGAAATGGGAAAACCCTTTTTTCGTCAGCTAAGGACCCTGAAACGTGAAGATCTGAAGAAATATCGGAAGTTGATTTTTTCGCGATTTCAAATTTTTTTTCGTCTTTTAGAGGACGAATGTAAAAAGAACGAAAGAATATTACAGTCTCAAAAGAACTGCGATGCTTCCTAATTTTAAAAGTAAAAAGTAAAAGGTCTATATATCTATATCATTTACTCGAGCTGTTACAGCTTCAAACGGAATTGGCCAAAGAAATGTTGTATTTTATATTCAACCTGTTTAGGGAGAACGAAGTAACTGTTCCAATGCATGTATGAAAGAGAACTAAATGCTGTGAGCACTGTACAGGTCATATTTTAGTTTATGACCACACGAGTGCAATGGAAATGGAAATTTCGAATTTCTCTTTTATACGTATAACTTTTATTGTAGCTTTCGTTTTCAAGTTTTTATTATTTTTTAAACTACTTCCAAGAGCTCTCGACCTATTTGTATAACATTTTTGTCACTACACTTCAAGACTAGAAAAATAAGTTCATATAGTGATGGCGCCGGCGTAGCCACCTTTAGAGCCCGTTTATAGAAACAAAATTATTGAAACAAAATTCAGATTCGATATTTGCCTAAAAAGTGGCGCATTTATGTCAAAGCTTTGCGTAATTATTGATGTCCAAGTTATATCCAAAAAACTAAAACTTGAAATGTAACTTTTCACTTTTAAATATGGACCATAGTAGTGTTTGGGATGCACTTTAGTTAATTTAACCGAACCTCCATATCTTACAGTTAATAAAATACATATGTAGAATGCACTATTTTGGACACACTGTAGTATATGACAGAATGTTAAAAAAATTCAGGAAATATTGTGAAATTGGTTCAATTGATCGTAAAATAAGAGTAAAACTAGCAAAACCAATTGAAATCAAGAGATTTAAGATAAAGAGATCCATTGTCAACGGAACTATTTAATTGTGCACTGGAAGTCATTCTCAGAGACGTCGAAATACCATATAATGGAATTATTTATTGCTCGAGAAGCCAATGCATAGGGTTTTCAGAGGATGTAGAAAAAAAATCTAAAAACACCTTCAAGAAGTTCGAGGTAAAGCAAAAGTGCATGGATGGGTTATAAATAAACAGTTATTAAATAGTTATTTAGACCACAAGTGTTAGAAGTATTCCACACGCGTGAAAAATAAGCACGCTAACAGAAGTTGTCTATATAAGATTTTTAAAAATTTCATTAAATATTCAAATCGAAGCCTATTTTGTATAGAATTGTATTTGCCTTCATTTTAGTCAAGTACGTTGGTCAGTTCTGGTAACTACGGAAACGTCTGTTTAAAATCGTTCATTTCTAAATTAAAAGCAAAGTGTCACTTTTTTCGATCAGTGAAAAAAGTGGCACTTCACACACTGAAATTAATTTTAAAAAAACCTACTTTTTTAAATTAAATTTAAAAAAACTTCTTTACGCAATTCTAAAAAAATGAAGCTGCTTTTTATGTGTTGCGAGTAATACGCGTAATATTTGCCCTGACACCATAATTATTGACAACACTTATGTATCAGAAACAAGGAAATAAAAAGATATTTGCAAGTAAAAGTTTGTTAATTGTTATTTATATTGTTCACGTAGGTTAGGTACTACATATAATCAATTAGGTTTTTTGAGATTCATTTTGATTTGGCAGATGAGTTTGTAATATTTTTTTTTTCGCATTTTGTACAATAATGGGGTTATTTTACTAAATTCAAAATCGATTAATAAAGTGGCACTTTGGTGCATAGAAATGTCACTTTACTATATGTTAATGTCACTGTTAAATTCGAGGTTAGCAGGTTAGGTTTTGTGTCAGTTTGTGTCAAAACTGACGGAAAACCTAACCTGCTAACCTCGAATTTGACATAGACTTACAGTGCCACCAACATATTATTTAAACGTTTCAATTTCCACAGCCGCCGTTTTAATGGATATGTGGTATAATGCTTTTATATACATGTTTGTTTATAAATACTAATACAAAATGCGAAAAAAAGTATACACACTTATATAGTTTATTAAGTTACTCGCTCGCTTCGCTCGCTCGTACTCAATCAAGCTATATTCGTTTAGTAAAACTTTACTTTTTAAACTTGTTGTGTAATATATTATTATCCAACACCTACTAGTTTCGATTTTACTATTATGATTTTGAACAAGGAAAGTGGCTTGCTGTAATGAAATACTCACGTTGCTAAGGGCAACGTGGGCAATTTTCTCTTAAATGCCCACTGAACATGTTAAATTAACGCATAAATTGTCAAAGAAAATGCCATTTTGAAGAAATTATTTTTAATCAGTATATTAAAGAGTTTTGTACTTTGAGGCGCTGAATAAAATTTTATACAGTATCCGTGGTTCAAACGAATTTACTCCTTTAAAAAATATATTCGACTCGGCCGTTACACGGCCTCGTGAGTCAAACATTTTTTGCGTGGGTAACTTCTGTTATGACCCACTTGTACTATAAATAACCATTATCCAACACCTTTTTTGCGCCTCACTTCTACCGTTGCCCCCTGGAACCGCTTTCGCAGTACTTCAGGGGGATTGGGAGTCATTTAGGACTAACCTTAAATTAAGCGAAACTGGAACGCCCGGGCCGGAGGTCGAACTCTCTCCCGCAGCTACTTATTTCGCTATGGCATCGACTGCAGCGGCAGACACCACCGAGGTCCCTACTATTCAACACCTACGCATAATACGCATATTACTATGGTTATTTCAAATAAAGAAAGTCGATCATTAGTCACTAATGAGAGACATAATTATGATAAGTATGAGAGGTTATAATTACGCGGTGAGGGATTTAAAGGAACTTCATCCATAAATATGAAGATTGTCTAAAGAAAATATTTGCATTGATTAGGCAAGCAGCAACAATTAATTATAAGATAATCTTATAGCTTTTAACAGGCTTGGAGAAGTGATGATTTGTTAGGATTTTTGGACTTCAGTCAGTCATTGATATTTGTTAGCGAAAATCAGTGATAAAATATTTAAATGAATTTGAAACATTGCTGTAAAGTATAATAGAACTATCCTATGCGAATTCCCATAATTCTTATTGTAGTATGGGAACAGACGACTAAGATAAAAACAGTTGTGTGGGAGAAAGCAATATTTCTGTTATTCATTTCGTGTACATGTGGACAAATTTGAGATTTTTTTTTATAAATTTCTATTTATATAATTCAGGTAATATAAACTTCAAAACGATTTATCTTCAAATCCGAAAAATTGATTTTAGTAATCACAGAAATGAAAATATTTTCATATTGGACATAAACATTTGTTTGTGTAGCTCAATCTAAATAATTTAATTAATTAATTAACTGGCTCCAGATCACCGTAATAGTAAAACCTAAAAGCGGCAAATTTTATTTGAATTTATTCCACGTTTTAAGCGGTTTTTTCCAAACATGTTTTCTACATTCTTGAATATTTCGTTAGATTCCTCCATTTTCAGTCTTGTGTAGTGTCGTTAACTTGTCCCACAAGATTTAAATAATTGCTACGGCCTTTTTTTATCTAAGTCACTGTTAATTGGTCTAAAACTCGAGTTCTATACAGACTTGTGTGTTTTAGAATACAAATTGACACCGAGCGCTTTTAAATTGTTATTAATTTAATCGGCCGTTCTTATTTCAGTTAGAGAGCACCCGATTTACATATTTTTTACTGCCTCGATTTATTGTTCCACCTTCGGGTCCAGCAACTTGGTGGTCGCGGCCACTCAAAAAGTTCTCTAAAAGCTGGAATCAATCACTATTATGAAACTTGTAGCTCAAGTTCACAATATTTGGAGGTTGTTGATGTGACTTGCGTCTTTACACTGAAATTGGAAGTTTCCACGTACTTCAGTTACGGATGATCTTTAAATGTGGGATATGCCGTTATCCTACTATTTGGAATTATACCAGTCCGAGCAATTTTTGCTTAGCCTTTTCATACTCGCGCATTTTACAATATCTTGAGTTTCAGGGGAATTTGCTTGACTTGTAATTTTACACCTATTTTTCTGCTGTCTTAGATATTCATTTAGCTCTGTCAGGGAATGCTTATATGAGATTTTAAAACGCTTATATACAGGGTGTTTATAAACATGTTATCAGTTGGTGCAACTTTTTACCTTACGCATCAATTTGGATATGTGGATAGAGACTTTGATAATTAGTTTGGGTTATTTTAATGAAATGAAACATAATTAATATTAAGGCAATCATTTCACGTGCAACATTTAAAGATCACAGTTTTGAAACCCAATTGTAATTTTTTGCCAGAAATTTCGTTTTTACACTTTTACTTTCCACTGTAGGCAGTTGTGAAGTAAATTAGTGTAGCTTATTTCGAACCAATAGTCTTACTATTTGATATTTTGGATTCTAAGTGAGACTATTAATTAATAGAACATTGCGATTCTACAATGTTATGTATAGTCCTCTATAACTCCACGCTAGACGTAACCAAAGCGTATTACTTTCTACTGATATTGGCTGATTGTGTAGGTACAACTGCGTAGTAAATTCAAGCGAAAAGCACTCTAAACTAATGGTTAATACAACTGTTTTAACAGTAGCTTTCCAAAATATAGTTGATTTCATTTCTATAGGACTTGCGGTAGGTCTTGATTTAACTTTTCTTGACAGTTTAGACCGCCTAATTACATTACAGAAATTACTAAGTGAAGTTGCGTGATTTTTAACTAGGTAAAGCTATGGCTATGACTATGGTTATGACTGAAATAAAAATTACTCTCAGGATTTTGGACAAAAACTTTTAAGGATGAATTGGGATATACATACATTTAAATTTAAAAAAATATCTATAATAAATAAATAAACAGGTTATTGTCAAACCTTCAACCACAATGGCGGCCATTTCGGAGAATATTATAAATGTTAAACACCCACGATATTAACCTGCAAATTATTTCAATATATAAATGAAAGGTGGTAGTAGAACAATAAATACGAAAATTACGATACATATTCTTGTATTGTGTAAAATCCTGTACGGGCTAACTAATTCTTCTCTTAGAGAAGAAACAATCGGTTTCGAACATCTAAAGACATAATATACAAAATTCGAAGTGAATTCGAAAATTTTATTAGATTCAGATTTTGAAGTAAATAAGAATTCAATATCTGACTCAGAATTAGATTCTGATGACTAAATTACATCATTTTTATGCTCTCAAATTAATTCACATCATTTTAAAATCCCGAATGTAAAATTGTGTAACGGGTTACCCTCCCCTCTAAATTTCGATGGGGTACCCTTCATTTCCCTAAGATGGGCCCACTTACGAATAGAACTACCATTTTTAACTATTCAGGTTTTATCCAGATAAATGTAATTTACATTTTTACCAGAATTAGAAATTGTATGTAGGTATTTGCTTAAAAAACGTAACTTTTGCTGCAAGTAGATAAGTGGCTTTTTCAGAATCAGATGCTGATAAAGAAAAAGTATTCAATATTTAATGTAAAAACCTCGTTTCGTGATTTATGTTCCCAAATCTTTTTTTGAATGGCTTCTCTCAAAATGATACTCCAATATTTTGTTTTGTTTTCTTAGCATTTTTTCTTGGTGGAGACAAAATTTTAAATAAGTACTGGACAGATTTCCGTTAAAATGTCTATCTTTTCGATATTTCCCAAGTTAATTAAAAGTGCTTATAAGGCATTCTTGCAACTGTTCAGAGAATACAAAACGGAACCTTGTAACATTTTATTTTCTTATTAACTAGCAAGTCAAATAATTATTTACTAAATAAATGACAACTTAGCTTCCGTGTAAAAAAAATGCAAGATATACCTTTGAATAGTTTTAAATTTCAAATGTCACTTTGACATTTTTCTAAGTAGAAGTTTTACGCTGCTATCAGAGATACATAAGCTGGAAATACCATGCTTGCTGCCTTTTTTATTTTTTTTGCCTTGGCTATCTAATGTTCTTTTTACAGATTTTAATTAATTTAAAAGTTCTATATATTTTGTATTTTCGTAATTAATATTAACGTTAGAATTTGGTTAAGGCCATTAAATAAGGACTAATTTTGAACAAATGTGGGCTATCTTAAGCAAAAACAATGTAAATTACCTCGACGCATTAACTTATTAGGAAAAAGATTTTGTTTGATAAGCAAAGACAAGCACAGCCGCGCTCGGTAGCTCTTGTGATAAAGCATTCTAACTACTGATCTAAGAGTTATGAGTTCGATCCCCGGTCCCGGTGAGGTTTTTAAAAATAAAAGAATGCCGATGAAGAGCAGATGAGAATGCCTGCATAAGGAAGTGATGGAAAGTCGTGGGCGGGTCCCATGTTTCTACGATGTGCATGATGTAAATGAGTTCTTGCTACGGTTGGAAATCCTTAGTCTTGGCAAAATTCTAGTAGGATTTTGATCATATGACCACAGGAGTCGCTGTCTAAGGTACCTGTTACTGCGCATGTCTACAACTTGTCCATAACAATTAAACAAACAAGTGCAAATAGCTATTTTAGTTAAAAATACGAAATTAAGAATTTTTTTGGACGGGTTGCAGTTTATGGCCTAGTGAGCGCAGCGAGCGAGGCACATAATAAAGGCGAGTCTGAAAGTCCGTTTTCGTGCCAGTTACATAAATAATTTTTCATTCTACAGCTTTGGAAGCGTTTTTTCTAATTATGAAATGACAGTTTGTTCAAGGATGTCGGGAAAAGTCGTGGAGGTCATGACCACACTGCAAAATGGGAGCGTCTATTTTCATTTCGACCAATGGAATGGTTGTTAGTTTTTGTTGCTATGGTTGTTACTGCCGAAAAGTAAAAGTTACTGGTCTAAAAAAGTTGAGAGTTTTCGGTCGCTAAGCGCTGCCGAAATTGATAGCTTTTCAATGCAGTAGAACAAAAAAAAATTTATATTGTATTACATTGCAATAACGTCAATAACTTTTATTTTTTTATTTTTTTTATATTCATTTGAAGGATTTTTCACAATAAATAGCAAAAATAGCGAATAAAAATTCAGCTTATCAGTGATGTATCGCATGACCTATGTTGTATTTACAAAAATACAAGATAGCCCTGCCATTATGTGGTTACTTTAAAAAGCTTACTGATCGAATATGACAATTCAATTTGAATTCTGAAACTTTCAAACGTATATCTCAAACCGTATTGGCTACATGTTTTGCTTCCATCGTTAACAGCGATGCTGTATACAGGGTGTCTTATCGGTGTTTGGACGAAGAATAACTCCTCACTCCAGCAATATATTAAGATTCTGTTTTGGAGAGACATACCATCTGTGTGCATTTTAAAATTATATCCGTTTATATAGAGTGTTCACTAACCACATGTATTTAATTCAATAACCACTGTCTTATGTAATTTTTGGAAAGCCACTTCAGCACTGATCAAATTGATATCTATTTTTATCCGTTCTTCTCGAGTTAATTACAAAAAAGTGGCTCACTTCCGACGCTTGTAGTGGCCAAATAGTTTGAAATATTGATATCGAGTTTCCACAAAAAAATTTTCTTTAGGGTAGATTTCATAAATGCGTGGCAAATTGCTCTTTGTTTTTTAATACACTTGCAAGGTTTTTTAACTTCCAAGAAACTCTTGTTTTATACGACACCCTGTATATTTTGGTTTTGGTGGATGCAGATTTTTATGGACTTTCATATGATACCAGATTTGTATAGAGTAAAGTAAATAAGAAAAATGTTACAGTTACAAAGTCTTTATGTTTGTTAAACTGATTTTAATATCAGAACATTAAAATATCATTCGAATATGGCACGAATTGGTATTTTTTGTTCAATCAAGTAAAAGAATGTCAATAATGTAGTATACATTTCTACTATTATTTTTATTATTATAATCATTACTATTATTAATAGGTAAAAACGTTCTATAAAGTTTCGAAAGTTGTTAATTTAGTGAGTATGGAACAATCCTGACACTTTGTTTGTTTGTAATGTCGAGGTATGTGAAGTACCAGGTACCTTAGACACCAACTGCTCTATGGTCATACGGTCAAAGTCCTACTTAGAATTTCGCGAGACTAAGGAGTTCCAACCCTAGCAAGGGATCTTTTACATGCTACACATCGTAGTAGCATGGGATCCACGGCTTTCATCGCATCTTTTTATATTTAAAAACCTCACCGGGACCAGGAATCGAACTCCCGACCCTTAGATCAGTAGTCAGAATTCTTAACCACTGAGCTACTGAAAAGGTAAAGGTTCAGGGCCATTTCAATTCCCCAATTGGGGGCGGAACCTGGCATCCCTCTTCAGCCAACAACGGAAATTTCAGGATGGGCTAGAGAATGGAAGAGAGGCCAGGAAAGGTGGAGAAAGGTACTGCCTCGGCATTCCTCCGTGAGGAAGTACTCTGTTGACCCAAGAAAACCACCTAAAAACCTAAATCAGAGCAGACGGCCACGGGAATCGAACCCGCGACCTCCCGAATGCTAAGCAGACGTACTATGGAGCTACCGAGCCCGGCCGTGACACTTTATTTGCATTTTATGCTAGATAACGTATGCATTCCATTTTTTGCTTCATGTGAAAATTGGAATTTACTGCCTACTGTTTATATTTTTACATTAAACATGTGATATTTGCAATGGCAGGCGTTCACATTAACCTTCTGGCCGAATTTTATTGTCATGACAACCGTGTCGCATTATTATTCGTTTTCTTCTGAACGAAGATTACAAGCGTGCTGAAATTTTGCCTACATTAACTGCACAGTTTCGAGAACAAACTTTGAAAAAAACACAGGTGTATGACTGGTGTGTACGGTTTAAAGACGAGTGAGAATTTGTTCATGGCAACTATGGAAGAGAAGGCTCAAGTACCACAATAGTGAATGATGTCAATATTCAACGTATAGAGAACCTCATCTTGAGCGATAAACGAGTAACTGTTCGTCAAATAGTGAAAAATAATCCAGAAGTATTGAAAGTGTCGAATAAAAATATTCACCGTCACCTACATCTAAAAATTAAATTCCCGTATATGTATGACATCAGATATATAGCTATATTAAATTATAACAATTGGGAGATTCGTTTAATTGGCAAAATCATGCAGGACCTTGCAATTTTCAGATTTGGTGTATTGTATTAAAATATTCTAGACTGGCTCTTTCTTTAACATTAAATAATTTTGTATCATATGCGCTGTCACTGGATTTGAAATCATGTACCTATGTACTATTGAAAAGTTAATGGCACATCTGATTTTGGAGATATAGCACAACGTTATTGTTTTTTAATGATTTCCATAGGCTATGGTCTTATTTAAAAACTTATTTTTGTAATTTATGTAGATAATAGTTGTAGCCCGCGCGTATGCCGCATTTAAAATGTAGCGGTGCAGTAGACCATTATCGCAGAAATAATAAGAGTGTGTTTAAACGGAGCGTGCGGGCGACTGTGGAACCATGCAGTAAGGCAGTAATGAACGTTCCTTATTATTAAATAAAAAGTACTTATGTTGGTAAAACAACCAATAGGCATAATAAGTAATTGTTTTCTGTGATAATATCCCTATTAAAAGTAATAAGAAGTTTGTTTACAAAATTCCGAAAATAGTAAACCATTGAATGAAGCCTTGGTACTTTTTCCGGTTTAACACGGCATGTAGTGTTGTGCATTATTTAAGAGGTATGATAAATATTGTTGACCAGTGAAATAAAGTTTTGCAATGGTTAACGTTACAAGCTAAACGGGGTTGAAGAAATTATTAATGCTATATTTATAAATGTACGAAAAGTAATATCTTGCAGTGTTTGCCGTGATCTGACAAATACCTTACGTCTGGACATCTCACCAATAGTTGTAATCCCAAGATTATGTGCGACAGCTGTACCTATGCAAGGCTGCGCTTTTTCTATTTTTAATTTGTTGGAATTATCTTTTAAGTATAAAGTACCAGTAGTAAATTGTCATAAATTCGAGCATTTCTGGAAATTCCACCAAAACTAAATTCAGAATTCATAATGGACTACTTTGAATCAAGAGTTTACTTTTATAAACCATGACAGTACAAAGAATTCAAACCACCACAATATGTTTCGTATTCACGTATCAAATAAATTGCAAATTTAATTTTCTATAAAGCAAACTAGTTTAGAATAAAGTACATCATCAATTAATTTTTTTGTAAAAGGAAAACCAAAATACAAATGTTCAAAAGAACATAGTTTACGAGTTCAAAAAGCTTCTTACTCAGAGGCCAGTCACTTTCGCAGACGATTTTAGAATGTAAGATCATCGCATTTTTAGGATCACGAATGAAATCATCCCTCAGTTGGTCAAGTTCATTCTAAAAGAGCTGTAAATAACTGTTCTTTACATTCATTTTACTAGTTTAAATGTTTGACACTAATTTTTTAAACACCAATTAAACACTAACTGCTGTCATTCCTAACCCAACTCGCTTTTAATGGATTGATTTATTATTACATCGAAGTAATTGAGAATGAGGCCCTGGAGGTGGCATTTATTTTTTATTTTACACCTCTCACGAAGCTTAAGCAAGAATGACAAATTACCGTTTTGATATTCCTCAATTCTTTTAAGAAGCAATAGTTCTAATTCGGCCTATTTCCCGAATATCCTTGACCAAATTTTTGGTAACTTGCAGAATAAATTTATTCATGGAATTCCAAAGAGAATTTACGCTAACAAAAAACTCCGACCGTCTAGTGAAATTGCAGGTAAAAAATATACTGTTACAATGGCATTTAGACGCAGTTCATTGATATTTGTTTATAATTTGTGTAAATAACTGGAACTTGGACCGCGACTCGTTGGCCTTGTGCATTACGTCATAATGTGGCTTCCTTACGCTAAAAACAGCAGTTTGGCCATAAATAATAGCGAATTGTTAGATCTAATAAAGCGTAGGTTTACAAATTCATACAGTCCCGGTTGCCCAGAAACCCCTAAAATGGTAGTGGGGTATCTTCTGAAACGTGGACATAGCTAAATAAAATCGTTAGCAACGGGAAGCATTTGGAACAACATCCAAACTCGGTAAACGGTTCGATTCATCCATGCTTAAATTTGGCTTTCCTGTTTTCGGTACTTTTTATATGCTATTTTATGTTTTGAATAACGATTTGCATACTAGTCTCAGTTTGATAACATTATATGCGTAACATTTGTAGAGAATGGAGTTCTGAACCGGCCTCTCCAATATTTTTTTCTACCAACTTCTAGATCGGTGGTTTGAAAACCTAACTCAAGTTTGAAGACTGGTATATACTATACTCGCAATTACTGACTACGTCTTCTGCGCCTCTTTAAACTATATTAAGTACTCGTATACCGATAATAAACATTACTACTAAAAAAATGAGCATGATGAAGTAGGTAACTAACAATAATAATAATATTTCACGTTAAAGCATTTACACGCAAATTATCACACTCACACATATCGTACATGCCGTAAATTGCGACAGTATAAATTGTTAAATGCAATCCATGCTAGTAGTGTAGCTAGGCGGGTTCTGCTTCAAAACATAACCTCACTTCTGAACTGGATGGCATGTCCATCCGAATCGTGACCTTGTCATGTCTTTCAAGGTCACGAAGAGGTGGTGAAGGGTGAGCAGATGACCGGAAGTGGAGTCGGTGGGGGTAGTACCGGGGGGCGCGATTTTCTGGGAATTTGCACCGGATGTGGTTGTGACATCGCTGTGTAGGAATTTGCACCGGGTGTGGTTAATGAGGAGTGTCAATTACCGCCATTATTTTTGTTTACGTGCACCAGACGTGGGGTGAGTCATTGCCTGGGAATTTGCGCCGGATGTGGGCGGAACAGGTTTGAACATGACTGGACAGGTTTGTACAATTCTTTATTCGCAACCATATATGTAATATTAACATTACTGACCTCATTTGAGTGCGGGAAGTGAGTGCGGGAACTACATTCCCGACCGCTGTGTAGGTAGGGACACTGGGAATCTCGTTCATCCATTCATGCGCTTCACAACCTGTCGTATCATAATATAATAATTTTTCCAATTATTGTTTAGAATAAAGTGGTTGCGAATAAAATAGTATACATACCACGGTGAGAAGCTTTATTCCTGTCTCGAGATAAAGTTGACCTCGACGCTACGCGTCTAGGTTAACTACTTAATCTCTCAACAGGAATGAAACACTTTCCACCTCGGTGTGCAATATACTATTTCTCGCAATGTTAACAACTACACATTCCCAGACAATGTTTGCGCCGGATTCTCCATTATTTTTATATTGCGGGTTCTACACGGATACAGCAAATTCTGACTAATGAATTAAACAATAGCCATTGTGGTAGCGCTCTTAACGGATTGACATGTTCTAATTATAAATCCTAATACTCTATAGGTAGGCTTTTTGTGTAGTAATTGAGTCAATGTGTTTGTCAAAGCTCAGTTTGCTATCCAATATAACACCTAGGTCCTTGATGCTGAGCGTATTGTTTATATTTGCATTGTTAATTTGAAAAGTATAATTTATTCCATTTGTAAACTGTATGCATTTACACTTATCAGGATTTAATACTAAGGGGTTGTTGGAGCAATGACCTATTAATGTCATGTTGTATTTTTTTTCACAATCGCTTACTGTACTGACCTTAGCATACATTTTCAAATCATCAGCGTATAATAAAAATTTTGAATATTGAAAACAGAGAGATATATCATTTAAAAACAGAATAAAAAACAAAGGTTCTAGATGCGATCCTTGGGGTACTCCAGATTTTATATTAGCAGTTTCCGACGTAACCATCGACTGTTACACACTAGTTTCTATTACTTAAATATGAAATAGTCCGCCTCAGAAGATCTCCACGTACACCGATATACAGTAATTGTTTAGTTCGTAGTGAATGATCAATTTTGTCAAATGCAAATATTAACGGAACAATTTAATTTAATAACGCTCCAGATGTTTTTCCAACGGTGTAATAAAACGATAATTGTAAACATAATTGTATTTATTTGTCTAAACCGTACATGTATAAAATTATTACAAATATATTATGCGCCAGTCAATTATTGTGCTAGAGGTGTGGTTGCCATCTCTGTCTGGGGTGTCACGATCTCTTCGAAGACAAGTTTCGTGCTGTTTCCGACATTGTCGAACTGGCTTTATTCAATAATTCTTGCCTCTTTTAACCCTTCTGTTATACTAACAATTTCATTTCTATGATTTGTGTGACCGGATGCTTGAGAGGCATACAGTAATTTCAATTGATCGACTAACTTGTTCGGATCATTCCAGTAAACATAATCCAACGGTTTATTGCTAAGTTGTTTATACATTTGTTGTATACCTTTACCAGTACGTTTTTTAGTCCTTAATGATACCGATGATGATGAGGGTGATGATAATGACGGATCAGATTTTACAAACTTCTTGAATTTCGCCTGGTTGAAACCTACCTTCTGCTCATTTTTATCAAAATTTTTATGCGCCGCATTGGTTCTGTTTATGATATCATTGTAATTGTCTCTATCTGTCGGCGTTAGCAGAACTAATTAAAACTAAAAATATTATAGGACAGAAAGTTCGAGCTCTTAAGGAGGGTAAGTAGGTGGACCTGTCTGTCTACCTGTCTAACTGTCGACCTGTCTGTCTGTCTGCGTGTCTACCTGTCTAACTGTCTCTCTACCTGCTAGTGTCAATAATGAATATTAATGCAGCAGCAAAACTTATTAAAAATAAAAATATTATAAGACAGAAAGTTCGAGCTCTGAAAGAAGTGAGGTTATGTTTAGAGGCAGCACCCGCCTAGCTACACTACTCATGGTTTATAAATAATATAAGCAAATTATGGTTTAGAATGTTAATATTGGATAGAATTATTTATATTTAGCATAGGTTCAGGTCTATATTGTGCTAACCTCCCCTCCCCCGCATTCTTCAAATTGGTTCCGTCGCGTATATGTTACAGGTAACTTGTATAATTCATTTTATGTAATGTCTAGGTAGCCAGAAAATTTAGGCAGTTTATAAAATGTATCTCATCAGTTATCATCCTGGCAAAATTCGTAGGTATTTATAGCAGGTGTACTCATCACCGGCATCAGGCAACGATCGGTGAATATCACCAGAGACAGGCCAACACATACAGATGCGTATAACACACAAAAAATGGCTGCAACTAACCTAAACAAGCTAGAACGACACACAGCATAGAGATGCGAATTAGCGATGCCGGTTTATTTAATATAACTTACAACTTCAAACATAATATGTATACATATTTCCTGCAACCGTGCAGTCATTATATCAAATGTCTAGACATTCTATACAATGCCGACTATTTCCGCGGCATTATGTTTAATGTCGAAAAACATTCAAGAAAATCGGACTGGTATTTTAGGCAATTTATGAAATTACATAAAATACGGTGAGCCGATGGCCTCGCGAGCAAATGCTCGCGTCTTAGGCGGCCAGCCCGGGTTCGAATCCCGGCGGACTCTAGACACCTGTGGTAGTCGTTAACCCCTAAAACAAGGGAACTCTTCATCACTTTCGACAGGCAAGGCTAGCCACCTACCCGGCGTAAGGGCAAAGAAGGCTCATAGAACCACTTTGTGGTTAAAACAGGCCACTGGCCTATAATAAGAGGAAGAAGAGAGACATAAAATTAGTGATAGGCTTATTCGAATCAAAAATAACCGGTTATCCGGTTATTGAAATAACCTTTGTAACTCGGTTTTCGTTCCAAGTATTCGGATGAAAAATAACCTGTAAATAATACGGCATTCATAACTCATATAACCTTTTCTACGTATGTACTTGATTGACCCAAGTAAGGCTCCCGGGTGCTTGTTGATGTTATTAAGACATTTGAGACTCCCAGTCGACGAGTTAAATTTATGGGGCCGTTCCTATTAAAAATAACGTTCTGCTGAGTATGAGATTTGCCGAAGCTGTGTTGGTATTAATTTATAACGGCCTAAATTTTTGCTTCGAAACGCGGTTGATTATGCCTAATAAGGGATAAATAGAAAGCGAAATAAGATTTTCCAATATCGTAAAAGATTTATATTTAATTTTTAATAACGGAGCAGTCGGGACAAGAAGTGGATTTCGATGTTGAAAATTTTAAGTGTGCGTCCTTAGAACCGCGGAAGGCTGAAGGTAGATAAATGATGGATTCTAAAATATACCGGTATGATGTGCAAGCGAAAAGGGAAGGGTTACTACTAGAGAGTTTTAGGAACTAAAAATAGATTCAATAGATACTTTGTATTCGCATATTTATAATTTCTTTATGATTAGTATTGATATAGTTATTCTCAATGGTTTAAACTCCTTAGAAATCAAATAAAAATCATTTATACAATTATTATAATTAACGATTAACTGAGTTCCTCTGCTATCTGCAAGTTACGATGCCGATGCAGATGACGGTGAACCGCCAACCGGCAAACCGGCTGACTTAATCGAAACGAATCGAGAGCCAAAATTGATTCGAATGATTACTCAAATAATCAATCGGTTATTAATATGATTCGAATGCAAATAATTCGTTTATGAAAATTGTCCGGTTATGCCCATCACTACATGAAATACGTAGCCATTATATAAAATGACTGAATTGTAGTAGCTGCCTGTAATATATTTTGGCCAGTTTCACAAAAGCTTTACCGGCAAGTTAAGCTTATCTCTATATTTTTATTTTTGTGTGCTTGGTTTAAATGTGTGGCTGAGGTATTATATATGTATTTACATTCTTAATTTCTACACTATGTACTATTACATGTACAATCGTTACAATATTATACTGCTTACATAGATACGAACAAGTAAACATGAATACTGCATAGAGAAGCTATAAATACATTAATTCTTCAATTTGTATGTCTTAAACAGAATGTTACTTCATTTCGATAAAAAATTGGGATGTTTTTAACGTAACTCAGTAAGGGCAATAATTGTCTCGTTTGGTTTTTGGTAAAGACAAAATATGGTGTTTCTGGTAATAAAAATGGCAACTATTTAATTTTTTGATATCAGATTTGTGAAAAATCTGCTTTCCATCTAGTGCTTGAAATCAGCGTAATTGTTGTTTGTTTCAATATTGAGAATCGTGAGTTTAATGTCAAAATTATGGACAATAGTTAAAGATTTATTGGCAATGAAAGTCACACAGAAGTTTAATTGCTTGTTTATTACGCTAAAATATGTTCCTAAAATACCTTTGTTGGCTATTGTGTTCCTAAAACAGAAGTTGTACTAACAATTTTTTTTATTTGGAAAGAATCAATCGATTCTTAAACTACAAAAGTGCCGAAGCATGCAAAAAAAAATATTGTCGCAACTCGCAAATTTCCTATGCGTGGTTAGAATATTTATTTCATTTCGCGTTTTGAGTTGAAGTTTAGACCCTGGTTTAGACTACATTTATTCAAAATGGATACAAAAAATAAGTGGTGTTTGAAAATATTGTGTTGTGTGGTAATTAAAAATTTGCGAAGTGCAGAAAGAAAAAAAAAGTTTTGTTTTTTACAAATATTTGATATGGTCGTTGGTAGGTCTGTTATTTCGTATTTCAATATCTGTGTTGTTTATTATTTCGCTTGCGTGTTTGTAAAATGTATTTGCTAAATAAACCGCTTGTTCAAATAAATTATTTTATCTTCTTATTTTATTACTATAATAAAAAATCTGGTGTGATACACGCACACAACTTCCTTCTACAGTGATCTTATAATTGGCCAAAAATTTGATTTTAAATTTTTAAGCATTTGTCAAATTTTTTTAAAAATTACAAATTCTACAAAAACGGTGCAAAATAGAGCGTTAGGTGAAGAGACAAATTTTCTCTAGAATTTAAATAATAATATACCAGGTATTTTTAGAAGTATTCAACTGGAAAATCACCTATCTCACATCAATACACATTAAAAATGTAATAAAAATGAGAAGTTAGAAAAAAATCGTTAGAGCCGTTTTTGAAAAAATCGAAAAAACTAAAAACACGTACTTCCGGTTATGCGATTTTCTTCAAAAGCTTGCTGTCACATCTACACAGTACACACAACTTATATAGAAAGTTTCAACCCCATACCTCTTTTCGTTTTTGAGATATTCTGTTCACTGACACACACACAGACAGACCAATGAAAAAAAATATGTTTTTTGGGTTCAGGGACTCTGAAACGTGAAGATCTGTTGAACACTCAGTTTCGAATTTTTGGGGTAAATCCAATACTTCCTTTATTGTAAAAGGAAGTAAAAAATATGTATCAGTGTTTTTCGAGATGTTCGTTTTTAGATATTATGATTCGGCCGAAGCTTCGCGCTTCGATGAAATTTTAGGATGAATATTCGGTATGCGGCCGAAGCAGAAAAAACCCGCTTCGGCGCATCCCTATTGTGAATATAATTTGATGTCTTTTTACCAACTAAAACAAAAAAAATTTTACTTTAGTTTTCCATGATTTTATATTTTGCATATAGAACTTCATGCATAATTATAAAGTATTTTAACAATATATTTTTCATAGCTTAACAAAGTCTTTCTTTCTTTACCACTTTAGCCCTCTCTTCTAGGTGGGGTGGTGCACCTACTTGTCCGGTCGTGTTGGTTCTTTTCCATTTTCTCTTTTCATTCTAGAAATTCGCCAGTCTTTCTTTAGCGATTATGTGGATCAACTCCTGTATTGAAATGAATAAATAGTCGTAGTTCGATGGCACAGCATGCTGTAGCAGTGTAGCAGTAAGGCTTGTGCCATTGCCGTTTGATGGTGCTGAAGTCCATCCGGTGACGACACAGCGTGATGCACTCAATTACACAACTTTGTTATATATATGATATTACAAATGAAAATAAATTGAATCAAGTGAAAACCAACAAACATGAAAAACAGCTGAAAATTGTAGACTTTCAAGTGGCAGATAACAGAAATTGACTGCAATTATTGTTTTGGAGAGTTATTGAGCTTTTCACGTAGCTTCAGTAGATATTATCGATTTATTTTATTGTACTCGTATCTGTTGGTTAAGGCTTTTTCGATTTAATATACGAACTAGAGGTGGCTACTCAGTTTTAATTAACGATTTAACGTCATCCGCTGCATAGTCATATTTACTACAGTTTTCTTATTAGAGAAAAAACATTTATGATAACGATGCTCACTAGGATTGAGAGTTGCGGCAACTTTTATACAAGGAAAATAACAACACAAAAATACATTTTATATCACTACACTATGTTCAACTTACAGGACCACAACCTCTTTTCTGAAACCTTAAGGAAGGGGTGTGTTTCAGATTTTAGAATAAAGGTAGCGCCCTCAGTTGGGTCTAGGGCAGCACCCCTTAATGAAATAGTAAACTGCAGCAAAAACGTATAAATACTCACCGTAAGTCGGATAAATCAAGACTAGAAATACTACTGAAGTTTATTTATGGAGCAATATTGATAATTATAGACCATTAATATTCAAGGGCATTCTATTTCCAAGAAATACGTTCGGTAGAACTTCAGTGACGTGGCGAGTGGTTGTGAAGTTGGATCAGCTGTTCGCGCGCCCAACAAGTCTTGGTATGCAATAATGACTGACGCTCCACACTGCACGAAGAAGCTTCAGGTTCGGAATTTCAGATGCGAGATTGTCGAACTGTACAAAATGTTGCAGTTGTGGACTGTATGTATAAATAAAACCTAATAGGGCTGGTTCTCGATAATCACAAATGTAGTTCTAAAACTTGGATGGAGTGCTTAATGACACATAATATTTAGATTAGGGATATTATGTATTAAATGTTCTAATGAGATTTAGGAATTTTCTACGTTGACATATACGTTTACGATTTAACTAAGTGTGTCAGTTATTTCCCAATAACCCTGCTTTCCAGCACAAATAAAAGTATCCCGAGTCTCGAGTATCCCACGTGGTTGTGGGCAACAACAATAACTTCATATTAACAGTCGTAACATTCAAATTATTCTTAATTGTCTTGTAGGCACACGAAAATGCCTATTCGAGTGAACTTGTCAACATTCCCGCCCACTTTCATTACTCCCTGTTATTGTGTTGTCAGAGCTGTATCATCTATGTTTAATTATTCAGGGTATTTTTGAGCTATATAAGATGCAGGAATTGAATTTAAAATCTGTTTCACGACGACAAGAGAAAGTAAGGTTGTGTTTCAAGGGATAAAACGGCTTGTAGCGTTACGTTATTTCCATATTATGAGACGTTTTCGCTTATCCGGCTGCTTTTATAGCGGATAATCGAGATCTGCTATATAATATGGATGTACTTTCCCCAAATATATTTTAATGAAGAACTCTGGGATTTCAGCTCTTGCGAAGACAATTACTTATTTTGTCTTCATGAACAGTTGACGTTTTCCTGGCATTTGAATGCGTGGTATTCATAGATATACCTAGAAACTAAATTTACAGACTCCCCTCCTGCTTCAAAACACCTGTTGTAGTTTACACAGTTCTTAATTGTGTTTCGATGCGGGGGCGGTTTTTTCCATGTGAAGTGGCGATTTTAAAGCTGGTTTTAACATCGGGCTCCTGTCGGAATCGCAATCTCGGGCAAAAAGAGCGGATGTAAATGAAGGAAAACACAAATATCACTTAACGTCAAGTTCAGCGTTTTGTCGGTTTAGTTCCCAAAGGATTTAACTCGATTTTTTCGCTTTTGTCGTTCGACTTGTGCTTTGCCTGAGGGACCCCCAGTTTTGTCGCTAATATCAGCCCTAATTTGCTTCAATCAGGAATAATTATCACGTCCCTGAGGTGCAGATAAATAACTCTTAACTAATCGGTTATGAGTTATTGTCCACCCACGAACCGCTTCAATGGACAGAGCTCGGGAACGCAATGTGCACTAAGTAGAATAAGGTATTCTTGGGTACCGAGAAGGAAAAGGTATAAGTTAGCATTTATGTTAAAGGGAAACTGTTCATTAAAGCATTGAGAATTTATGGCGTTTCATCTGACGTTTAAAGCTTTTAAATGTAGCATTCCGACTTTACTAAAGCGAATCCATCAAAACATAAAACTTGCTGGCTAATCGCCTGCTTCTTTAGGAAGGAAATTCATCGTGCTATTGTAGTTCGAGTGTTTGACCGGTACAGAAATAGACACGTAAGAAGTTGAACTTACAATTTTATATAGCTCGCGTATCACTATGTACCTAATAATAAAGAGTTACAAACCATTTAAATTTAGCCCTCATTTTTTAAGCGATTTTTTAGTCTGTGGCATCGGGCCAAATCAGAAATGATATAACAGTGGTTTGGCACTGGTGAAAAAAAAGGTTGTCGACTTTCGCAAGGTCTTTATACTTTTACGAGAATTATCAATCCTGAGACCGGTTTGCACCTAATAATCCATTTACTGGATTTTAGCACTAAAACCTGATTAACAAATAGTCGCCAAATCGATTATTACCATTTCGATGGCCTGATACTCAGCAGTTTCTGTTAGCCGATAAAGGTAATAACTAGACTTATAAAATTTCCTATGGCTACACAATGACGCCAATTTCGCTGGTAGAGCCAACCAAACACAAAAACCATTTTCCATCCCCTGACTAACTAGATTCCTACATAATGAGATCTAAATATTTCGCAAACGTTAACATCAGTGAAAAAATTACCACACTTTATATGTTAATAAAAGGTGATGAACTGAATCGAATATCATTCTTTCGTTTACATTTATAATTCGACTAAAAAAATTGATTTTCCACTGTTTGAGAATTAAGTTTATCTTCACATGATACGAATCAATAATACTTATAATCTAAAAACAGAAAGTTATTGGTAGGTCTGCCTAACTACTTTATTTAAAGTTTTCTGCGAGCGAATACGATGAAAAAGGATTATTTAAAAGATGTTTAATGTAATTCATGGTAGATGCCGGATACTTGGTACGCATAATATTCCAATGAATGACTAAGACGGAAATTCCCGGACGTCGTGTGTCTTGATCTTCACTCGATGAAGCCACCGTACGTGCCAGACTTGTAAGCATCGATATCAGTATCACAGCCGCAGTCAGACTGCTTGTGCCAAACGCAAACTGGCCCTGATTATATGCCAAACAGGCTATCTTTGAGCTAGCTCCCTCACTGTTCGCTTATCGTACCATTTATATTTATGAAATAAAAGTTACTAGTGCTTTGTTTAAGCTTTAAATTAAGAAGAATGATGCAAAAAGAAAAAAAGCTTCTAAATTGAAAAAAAAACCTTTTTTTGGCGTTAGAACTTTTTCTATTCGAACAGTTTTATTTAAAAACGTCAAAACGTCAAAAATACGGTATTATTATACTTATACATGTTCTATCAACAAATGTGAATAAGGAATTCTTATAATTGCTGTTTCTGTAAACGAGTTCTTGTAATGCCATAACGCCATTTGGTTTTTTGCTTAGATTCTTATTTTAAAATTTAATATTTCCACAACAGAACGTATTGTTATCATATCAAAAAAGTTCTTAAAATTACATTCTTCTGACGAACATTTTCGGGACTATTTTGGTTGTAGTTGCTTTAGTCATACTGCGGAAATGTTACTACGAATATAAAAAGTACCAGAAAAACCCAATTAATTAACCGAATTTTTTTATCGCAAGTATGTGTCGTTTTCGATATGGAAATTTAGACCAAAAATTATTAGATGAAGACTGACATAGCAGTTCTGGAACCGTTTTAGAGGAATGAGTACAAAAATGGTTTTATTTGTATTGTTATCAAATATTTGTCTAGTAGTTGCCATGAGGACTGCATTTTATGCCATATAATGTATTTCCTCTAAGCAGCTGAACAGCACCTGTCATGAAATGAGGGCAATTATTGGAAAATTGCAGTCATAAATTGTCTATAATAAAATGGCCGATTAAGTATCTGTAATTATAATAACCATTAAAGTGTTACGAACGAATCAAAGATCAGAGTCGTAATAGTTAATAGCATACGCAGAAATTAATAGGAAATTGACTTTAAAATGTATGTACAATAATAAACACCATGCGATTATTTGTGATAAAAAATAAGAAATACGACACCATTGTAGTAGGCTTTGCAAACAACTCACGGAATTCGTAATACCTAAAAGAATGTCCACATACGGGATTCTAAAGCCTGGTAAAACAGCCCAATCGCTCGAAGAATATCGACTTCCGTGATTGCTCATTGTCTGGGAAGTCCAGGAAACCAAGAAGCAACTTCCGGTGGAATACACGATGGACAGCACCGTATGAAAGGGTTTGCGAAGTTGGGGTCGCTCACCACATCGGCAATCGCGTTAGCGTTACTACAATTGTTGCTTTTGTACTTGCATACGTTTGATTATTACACCATACCACCCTACAGCAAATGAAATGGTCGGGCGTTTGTATACAGAGAAAATATACGCGTACGAGGAAAGTTTTGCACCGCTACCAATGACCAGAATGCTGCTGAATATATCGTCAAGTTGAGGGAGCATTTTAGATCTCCGCATTCAAGGACCTCACTTCCTGCATACATGTGTATATTAGCAATGACGCAGTTTGCAGGCTCCTGCTATATGCCTATAATCTATAATGGTATATTTCGTGTGCTGTTCGTAGCAGCGAATATTCTCATAGTGGACAAACCCGCCTACACATTTGACGTATTTATCCCAAACTTCAGCAAGCCCTAAAAGTGCAACCCTACTGTATACGCAAATAAATGCCACGTCAGGGTCACCACTTTAGTTTGTTGCGTCACCCTTACGTAACGAAGTAAAATATGAATTAAATTAACAAAACTAGTTTATTAATAATCAAACGTACGCAACTACAAATAGTGGGAACATTGTCTGCTCCATCGGAATTTGGTAGGCTTTTAATTTCTTGATTTCCCGGACTTCCCAGACACTGAGCAGTTCCGGATGTCCCCATTCTTTAAGCGATTGAACTATTTTGCAAGACCCTAGTGTCCTGGATGTCGACATTCTCCAAGATTCCGTGAGTTGTTTGCAGAGGCTGCTACAAAATTAATTTTTAAAAAAGTTTTTCTGAATAGTATGCAAGCTATTGCGCATTTTATACATATACATACAGTGTATACAGTTTTTTCAATGTTCCTAAGTTAGCTTTCATTGCTCTTCTCTTCTATGTACAGGGTGATTCACGAATAATGTCTAATTTAGCGCCTTTATTCCTGTAACAAAAATTACTCTCTCACAGAATACTTCGCTGGTTTTCAATTTGAATACAATTTTGTGATCATGATTTCAGAAAAATGGAACAAAAGTGTCAATCAAACTGTGTTGCAGAAAAAACGGTGCTAAATCAGACACTATTCGTGAATCACCCTATATGAAACAGGTCCATAGCAAACTTCGAAAATACTAATTAACAATTAAATTCCACTAAATAAAAAATGTTGTTTGTTAAAGTATTTCATTCGAATTTAATATAAAAACAATAAATTATGGTAATGTGGAAGCTGCACATGTCGTTTTTAAATAATGATAATATTAATAGTAGGAAACAAATTGAACAAACTGAAATAAAGGGATTTAATGAATTTAAATATGAGCATATTAATGAGCGGAGCAGAAGGTTGCATAATAAACAAATCCATGCAATCAACATCAGTAGTACAAAGATGGACGCACCCTGGATAACTATGAAAACGGGTAAACTAGAGAAATGACTACATTCGGCGCAAAATTACTGCTCTTGAAACTGTAGTGGATAGAATACACCTTCTCTTTTTCTTCTTCTTCATTTAGCTAGCCTCTATTTTTTTAATATAGCCCCCGTCATACCGCTATTTTGTGCAGCTTTATACCAATTTACTCTAGCTTTTTCTCATTTGCGGCCGTCCCACGCTCCTTTTGCTGTCCACGGTTGCCATCGAATTACTTTCCTCATTTGCGTTGTATTGTAGCTACGTGCCCCAGCCCAACTCAATTTAAAGGTAAAGGTTCAGGGTCATTTAAATTCCCCAACTGGGGGCTGGCTGCTATAACAACCTTGCGTCTCTCTTCAGCCAAGAACGGAAATTATAGGATGGGTGGGAGAAAAGAGGGGTGGAGAATGGAAGAGAGGCCAGGAAAGGTGGAGAAGTACTGCCCCGGCATTCTCCTCGGAGAAGGTACTCGGTAAACCACCTAAAAACTGGAATCAGAGCAGACGGCCACGGGAATCGAACCTACGACCTCCTGAATGCTAAGCAAACGTGGTAACCACTAGTCTACAGAGCTCAGTACGCAAAGGGAAACATTATTTTTATATCTTCCACACACGATTGTTGCTTTATTCACGTGTTGGTTTTGTTGCCTCTCAGTGTTATATCAAGTATTTTCCTATTCTAATAGAAGCTTCATATACATCTGCTGATATATTTGTCAGTTGTTCTTTCGTTTCAGCAAATAGCCCCACGTCATTCGCAAACCATAGATAGTGTAATCGTTCTCAACAACCTATATATTTGCATGCGCCTTCTAGTGCTAGTGTGAACAACTTCGGTGACACATTATGGCCTTGCCGTACTCCTGTTTCACTTGCAACCTTTTCAATGTTTTTGTGTAGTTGTATTTGTAATGTCGATCATCAATTCTAGCATTTTTTAGTGGCTGAAGTTCATCTCATATTTCAGCATCGAAAGCTTTCCTATAGGTAGTCAAGAAATGCAACCTACAATTTTTCGATATGGCTTTTAGTTTGTAGGTGTTCCACTATGCTACAATGTTTTCGGAAGGTTAATAAAGGTCAAGCTTTCTTACTATGCGTCTTATAACAATTTTTGAGAATAATTTATATACTTGGCAAAATAAACTAATCGGTCGATAGTTTTCAAGGTCTTCTTTGTTGCCTTATTTATAAAGTATGATTAAAAATTAATTTCATCTAGTGTGACTATAGAATAGTTCCTAATTTATGAATGCAACTGTTTATACTTAAATGTCAAACCTAACATTCTTTAAGTGATTTCTAGTTATATTCATAAAGTAGGAACTATTCTATAACCATACTACTAGGGTAAAATAATTTTTGATCGTACTATATATTAATACTACGATATGTATTGAGATTACCCTCCTTTTCCAAACGTATATTAAATAATTTCAGAAGCTCGTCTACTATAATTTCTCCACCTTCTTTCAACATTTCTGTAAGTATTTTGTCCTCCACGGCAGATTTTCCGAATTTTGCATCTTTTATGGTGTTTTTTATTTCTTCTTTGTTATTGATGGTAGTATATCTGCGGAATTGGCGTTCACAACTATTCTTATTTTTCTTCAACTATGTTCGATTCAACTTTTGGTTCGTACATTCCTTCGTAAAATGGTTTGACTACTTTTAAGATTTTGTATTTATCTGTGACGAATACTCATTTTTATTTTGTTATTTCAGCTTTATTACTATTCTCTCTTCTGGATATTTTCATACTATTCTTTGCTTCTATATACCTTTTTTTTCCAGTTTTCGCAATTTTATCCGGTTCTACTTCTTCAGACGTATTTCTTTTATTTTCAATAATTAGAAGTCTTTGTTTTTGTAGCATTTGTGTTGTAGTCTTTCACTTTGCATACTGAACTGCCGTTTCCCTTATAGTTTTGGTTATATTGTTGTTTATCTTGTTTATGCCCTTCTTTTCTAATCTTAGTTCTTCAGATTTGTTTTTCATAGTCATTTAGTATTCCTACGCATTTATTTTAAGTTTTTCGAGATCTAGATGACTTATTGCGTTCTTGTTTATCTTTTTGTATTTTTCTAATTTGTATTTTATTTGAATCGTAGCTCTTACTAATCGATGATCACTACCCGAACTGAATCTTTTTAAAACATTTAGATTATGTAGCAAACGATGTCCGAGATTGGACGGTGTCTTTATCGACCTCAATAATGACATGGTCCAATCCCGGAAGTTGTTTGTTATGCATTTACATTATATATTATGAATTTTTGCGTTTACTTAGAATATAGTGTATTTGATTCTTGGTTCGTCCATCAGGACTAATCCACGTCTATTTTCTTTTATCTGCTTTCCCAAAGAATGTGTTTATGTTATAATTTTTCTTGTTCTAAGAAATTTTCGCTTAAATATATGTTTGTGTTTCTATTTTACAGTTGAAATCACCTACTACCAGAACATGCTGGGTTTTATTTTCATTTATGCTCTTAGATATGTTTTATAGTGTTTGTACGTCATTATCTTTGGACTTACGTGTTGGAGCATACACTTGAATAGTTTTTATCAAAATAAATTTATTTATTCTTATTGTTATATACGTATATCAATCTGTCGGATATTGCTTTTATATGCAGTTAACCTTTTGTGCACTACAGAGACTCGAAAACTACAATATTTTTTCACTTGATAAACTATGGTGTGTCCTGCCTTTAATTGTATCCTTCCTTCTCCAATTTTTCTAGTTTTATTTGCATCTAGGATATGATTCTGTCTAGTTCATACAACAATTCCTCCACCCTTTCTTCACTTGCAATATACCTTGCATTATATATGGCAGCGCTGGGATCGGTTAGGCTGTCACACCAAGAGTACACCAAAAAGGGGTAACATGATATGGGTACCTAAATAGCACGCTGAAAAAAAGATGGCCGAATGGTGTCAATGGATGCCGTTCGACAGAAATACAACATAAATACCTTGACAGTAATGGGGGACATAAATGTAAGAAAGGGACTTACATGGAGTAACAGTAGCGAATGGACAGAATCGAAGAATTCGTAAAGAGAAAGCGACAGCAGTCGAAATATCTCATCAGATTTAAAAAAAAAACTATTGCCAGTTCAGTAGTACATATGCCATATATGGCAGTGTTATTTATTAACGATTAACAATAGATAACTCTGGTGAGGTCAGCTTCTGCAGCTCTTCTGTCATATTTTCTACGAAGTCAGGAATACGCATTGTTGATTGGTGTCATTGTTACATGAATCATTTGGTGATATGTAATTTTTAATATTTAAATCTATTTGTAGTTGCTTTATTCTTGTGTTAGTTCCTTAATCATTGTTGTTATCATAATCTATAATAGGCTCTATAAATGCGAAAATAAAAACAAAACGTCTTGAACACAGTTGTTTAACATAGCCTACTTTTTTAAATTAAATCAAAATTACGTATGAGTAAATTATTAAGTATAAGACGTAAATTGTTATTTAAACCCTGCAAACGACAAGCACGGTAAGCAGAAGCAGTAATTAAGTAATATGGTTAAGTACCTTACCTTTTAAGTTAGTTCAAATTGGTCAATCAGAGGTCGCTAGTCCAAGTCCAGAGTAACAGAACCCTTAACACCACCACCGCATCCACGACCCCCGAATTCGCTCAAACAGTAAAGTCAAGGCGAGCTTTTTCATATGTTGCCCAAAAAATTTTAAAATTAAACGGCCTAATGCGCTGGGCAAACAAAACGCAGGCCTCCCAAAGCCGGTGCAAGTCGAGTTTACCAAACGCGCCGTGTCCTTAAATTAGATGAATGGGCCTTCTAATAGAAGAATTTGAGAGGCAGGAAAGGCGGTTGGGGTGTTTAGGTGTAACAATCGTCCCTTCCTCCAGGGGGTGGCTTTGAGATCATCCGAAAGCTGTAAAATCTTGGCAAGATGTTCAGGTGCGTCAGCGAAGCGCACCGCTCGTGGGAGGTGTGAAAATGTCTCATTCAGCGGATGCTTGCACTTTGCTCGTGCCACCCGCTTTTAAAGTCGCGGTTTTGCCAAGTACCAAATTTGTGTATGTGGCAGTTATGTAGAAGAGTGCACCGAGTAATTAATAAGTTGTGTTGAGGATAATCAAGTTGTTTTCTGTTTTTGTAAATGTTAATTGATTTAATTATAATGAAATATAACTGAACGTCGGCACCCCGACACTGTAAGCGGTATAAGGGGTTACAGATTATGTATGTATAACTGAACGTTGATTTATAGCTCTATACCGGGTGTCAACGAATTTATTAGACAAGTCATATCTTCTAGAGTATTAAGTGTATTAAAATGAGATTTGGTATAGGTAAATGGTATAGGGAGAGGAGAGTTTTCGCATATTTTTCACTTTTCGGTCACTTCCGGTTTCACCGGAAATGGCTCCGATTTCGAATTTTTAAATGGAACACCCTGTATATTTTTGCATATTTGGATTTCTGAGACAACTTTGAGTCAGAATGTGACATTTTAAAAAGTTTTTAAGCCTACTTGATTTTTTTAGAGCCACTTTTAATATGGCATCTAGGTGGCCATGATCGGACGCAAACTAATCTAAGGACCTCAGGTGATGTCAGAAAATTACAATCGCAAAGTTTTAGTGATTAGTATGATAGATAGGAATAAGACAAATTGGCAAAATCACGTTTTCTTGTCTAACTATTTTTTTTCAAATGGCGACCCTTTTTTGACAAGCCCTTTCCGAAAAGAGGATTTTTTGGCAATTCTAACGATACTACTTTATTTGCGATTGGATTAAAAATAAGCTCATAAGTTAAATATTTCTAAGCAAAATACTGGATAATAATTTATTTACTTTGGTCAAGTGTGCCATGGATAAGTTTTAAAATGTCACATGGTGATCCAAAATTGTCTCAGAAATCTAAATATGCAAAAATATACAGGGTGCTCCACCTGCGTGTAGATGTTTCTTATCAAACCATTGTATTAGTTGTTATAATTAAAAGTATAATTTTTTAGAATAAAATAAAGCACTTTTATTATTATAATTAATCCTGGATTAAACTGAAAACATCTTTGGTACGGCTTCTGAAATTTACAAAAAATTATGACGTATACTTCGATATCGCACACATTAATGTTTTATATGGAAACTGGGTAGGACTAGTAGTTCAAATATACTGCAGTATTGTTTATTATAGTCGAATAATTACATTCCGGCTGCACGGATTTAGTAATTTTGTTAGCTAGCAGCATTGTTTTAGTTAAGCATGAATATTAATATGCTTAGTTTACCAACTTTCCCAGCCGAATATACAAAATAAGCAACGCATTTCACGTTTTTAAAGCTTTCGACTTCCCATTTCATAGCGTATTATTATAATGGCCGTTTTTTTTGTTCTGGGAAAATTTTATCAAATTAAATGGTAATAACATCATTCATCCCAGCGATGAAAGTATTTTTATTATAAAAACGTGTTTTATTTGAGTCAGCTTGCATAACCGTTCTTCAGTACAATTTAATGAGAGACCTTATCTCCTTAATTATCATTGATGTCAAATCTAAATGTTCTGTCACCGCATTTAGTTAATTTTATCTCAAACAAATTTCTACAGTTGTTGTTTTAAGTAAAAATGGGCAGCAGCTATACTTAAAAACGTGTACTCGTACATTTTATGATTCCTTAGAATAATTTTTTATGCATGTCAGCAGAAATTTGTAGGAATAATTTATATTGCACTGTTTTTGGATCCAGGCCATTTCTTTTGAAGCTGCTGAATTGTTTAGTTGACTCAACGCATGTTTTTTATTGGCAGTTAATGCTTTTATACGATACTTATCTATTAAAAGGCAAATCTATTGAGAGTAAGGGTACTTTACGTACTTTACGCCAGGGATGTTAATAGTTATTTATGGTATAAGTGTGTTATATTATATATTACATATTACATATAATTCACGAGAGGAAAGTTGGGGTCATTTGTAATAACACACGCGCACCATACAACTCAATAAATATATAAAAAACATACATTTTATATTGACAGCCGTGAAAAGTCATAATGACAAATTGGAAAGTACCTACCGGGAGATCAAATTCATTTCTAATTAGAGTCGCCTGCGATTCGTGTTATATATACATTTGGCAGTATTGAAGTGAGTTACAGTTTAACTCACTAGTGGGTTATAGGCCACTTTAAAGGTCTAACATCGATGTAGTAATATCCTTATAACTAGGAGGTGTTGCATAGAAATTATTATATCCGCCATTCTTCTGTAGTTTATTATTTTGTGTACATATATTGATTTATTTTCTTGAAAAATGTTTTTCTTTTCATTCTGATATATTTTTATATATTATTATGGGCAATTGTGACATATTGTTCCCATTACTGTAGACAGTTCGTTTAAAATTTACACCTCACTTATGTAGAAGATTGAAATACTCTGTTATTTGTCTATTACACATTTGTCTTGTTTTTTTAGGTTTTAAATATATTCGGTTTAATATTTTTGTGATAATTTTGTATTCTTTTCCATGTCTAATTTTTTTTCTAATAAGCAAAAACACCTACTTGCAACATGTTACATATTATGGAACATCAAGACAACATAAATTATAGAAGAATAGGAATATTTTCTTCTAGAGCACTGTCAATACCTATTCAGATAGGAAATGGAAATTGTGTAGTTGTAAAATAAAATTCTGAGCTGCTTTTATTTGAAAATGTAAACGATATTTCACAGATTACTACTGAAATTAAATTTATTATCTTATGTATGCACATCCATTGATTTTGTTTTCTGTACATTTTTTTTTAACTTAATTCTTTTTATATAGTATTATAGCTAATTATTTGTCTTATACCAACACTTTAAAGTGGACAGTTCATTCAAAATTAAAACCTCACGTATGTGAAAGATTAAAATAGTCAGTTATTTGTCTATTACACATTTGTCGTATTTTTTAGGTTTCAAATAAATTAAATTTAATATTTTTGTAGTACCTCTATATTATTTTCCATTGTCGTATGTTTTCTAATAAGCAAAAACACACCTACTTGCAACACGTTACATAGTGATAACACTCTGTATATGAGCCCACAAATAACATTCTTTCAGATAAGCACAATCTAAAGTTATGTTTTCTCATAAAATGTATATATTTAAAACATAGAGGCGGCCATGGCATAATAGCCTGTTGCCTTTTCAACATAGAACGACTAGAATTTCCAGTAATCTTATTAAAATGTTCTGTCCCTAAATATTTCAACTTACCTTTCGACATTGTAACCATCACTAGATCCTCTGAACATGTGCTGAAGTCAATTGGCGGCCCATTCTTTTGACTGAACGTTTACACTGTTAAAAGGCTAAAGATCTATCAATTTATTGTAAGTGCTTCGAAAAACATGTTACGTGTTATTTGTGCATTGTGCGCTGCATGTTGAAGATTTACCCTCTTCGGGCGCGCATCGCGAGGTCAAAATGCCGGATAAGTGCAAATTAGACGTGATTTTGTCACGTTTTTGTGGATTCTAAGCGAGTTCGATTACGTATCGGCACCTTAGGATAATGGGCGTGCAGATATGAAGTAACGATCATCAAAACAAATTGCCCTTCCATTACTCACATCTTCAAGGAGACGGTAGTAATAAGGCGAATTAAAAGTCGTTTAGGCAGCAACTTTTGAAATACTTATTTTAAGCACGCTTCTTGCTTTGAATTAATGAAGTGAACAAATGCGAAATATTTTTAACTTGCCTAACTAGAACAACGGCGATCAGTGCACCCACCTAGCAGCAGGTGAGCACAAAAATTTGAAGTGGGTGTGTGAGGTCCGTAAATGTAAACATTAAAAAATGTCCCACATTTTAGTTCGTTCCGTGTGGAATTATGAATTAAGCATGGGAGACTCGTAGGTGCACAATACAGGTTTTCAGATGAACAGCAGAATGGAAAACCGACGTGTGCACAGCCACAAAATCATTTTTTAAATAGAGTGGGTGGAACTGAAACGTCATCGTGTTGTTGCTGAAATAAATGAACTGCTGACAAACGCGAGAAGAAAGTATTTTAATTAGGCCCATTGCTGGTTGGGGTTGGTTGTAAATGATGTCTGAATTTGCGGAACATTCGGACATGGCGCATTTTTGTGGAGGTTTGGAACGGTGTCAAACAGTATTTATATTTGTAGGAAACATGCTTTTTTAATCAATTCGTTATATTTTTGAACGTACAAAGCGAAATTGCTGTTCTAAACTAGCGGTTTTTAACGAAACCCGCACAGCCCTCTAGCGGACGTTTTTAAATTCCAGGCGAGCAGTGACATGCTTAATGCCTTAATGGCAGTGGCCACTTTGATATTTTTTACATCACTCATTGTATTTGTATATACTACCGTGAAGCAGTGTATTTTTAACATTTTTTTAGCGGAACCGGACACACATTTATTTTTGACTGATTTTGTACATTAACACGTTATCAGAAATCTACAGCCTAATTAAATTGTGCTTAAACAACATATAATAAAGATTGACATACTTGATGCATTATTGAGAAGAATTCAAAAACAGCTGGTTCGTTTTTTACTTACGTCAAAATGTTTTGCGCGAATATACAGGGTGAATTAATAGTAGGGAGCATTAACAGTGCGACATTAGATTTTAACTTTGGCAATAAACATTTGCATCCCCCCCACCGATTTCTTCATACTTTCGGCAGCGATGTTACAATACTCGGCCTTGTATCAGTCATCCAACCCTTTAGCACCTCATTGCTATCTTTACTGGCTGGATTAGCTCTCAGCACCTTTCGCTATTATTGCCCAATTGTAAACCGTTAGGCTAACATTATTACAACCATGCAGAGTCAGTAAGTGGTCGGTTCCTCTGAACTACTGGTTCTAGACAGTACCTTACTTACTGTAAATTTCTTTGGCTACTACCCACTGCGGAACAACATGCTTTCGCGGAACTTATGCGGAACAACATGCCTCCACAAGATTCACCCCCTCGATTATATATTCATCCAGCACGCACGAGCAAGAACCTTTGATGTCTAACATTACTATAATTTCCGAAAAGCTACCAAACATTATTCAACAAACTACGATAGTACGTACATTTTACAGTGGCTACCATCTAGCTCACTAATTCAGGGTACGCAATTACGCATAGCAGTGCTCGCACTATTGCAACTTTTTTTTTTCCTGTTGGGAAGGAGGGGAAAATCTTCTAAAGACACTCGGATAATCCGTCCGAGCGTGTCGGATTCGACTGGGAAGGAGGCCCAGCCGCCTGCCGACTAAAAACCCCCCCTTCATTTCGCGAGCCACGTCGGGACCACCTTTCGGTATTGCTTCGACGTAGCGAGCACCATTCCATTAATCCAACCCTTGCTGCCTCCTTTCTTCCGTCTCTTTATTGCGAATAATTTCTACCACCGCTGTCTCTATACTTCTCTATTTCTCCTGACTCTCTAACATGTGCGGTATGATGTTTTCTACCGTTAAATTTTCGCCTATTGCCCGTGCTGCTCTTTCTCTTGCCTGGTTCCAGTTCCTACACTCTAATACGGTGTGTTGCGGTGTATCCGTCTCCCCACAGTAAACGCATTCGTCGTTGTCCGACAGTCCCATTCTTAGTAAGTAGCTCTTAAAGCAGCCATGCCCGGTTAAGAATTGGGTGATGAAGTACTCTACGTCTCCGTGTTTACGTGTCACCCAGGGAGTCCTGTCTCCATTCCTCTTCCCATTTCAACAACGTATGGTTCCTCTTCTCCCTCTTCCGTGCCTGTCTGTTTTCGCCACTTAGATACGTGCGTTCTTGTACCAGCAAATGAATTGGTATGACTCCTGCTACCACTTGGATGGCTCGTGTTGAAACCGTTCTGTAAGCACTGGCTATGCGAATGGCTGCTCTTCTCTGTGCCCGCTCCAGTCTCTTTCTATGTCTAGCCCTCTGCATGTACACGGACCATACTGGCGCACCGTAGAGTATAATGGAGTGTACTACAGAGCACAGTAATCTCCTCTTTCCAGCGTTGGCTTCTCCTATATTCGGTAGTAATCTACTTAGGGCGACTACCGCTTTATCTGCTTTTTTCGCCGTTTGTTCGATATGGGCTCCCATATTTATGTTCCTGCCGAAAGTAATGCCCAGGTATTTAACGCTGTTCTGACTGCTTATGATTTTGTCTTGAGTCCTAATCACCACCGACGTTAGACTCCTCCTACCGACTAGGATCACCATTTCAGTTTTTTGTTTTGCAAGTTGCAGCATTTTACTTTCCATCCAGTTTTCAATTCTGGAGAGCGCCCATTGGATATTTTCCTCTATTCCTGTCTTGTCCCCACCTCTCACTACCAAAGCCAGATCGTCAGCATAGCCAATCATGGAGACCTCTTTTAGCAGGTCCAGGCTGAATACTTCGTCGTAATATACGTTCCACAATGTGGGGCCCAAAATGGAACCCTGTGGAACGCCGCATGTCACTTCCATCTGCGAGTTATCCCCTACACTTATACTCCTGTCTTGCAAGTGCTACGTATTAACCCCCTCAATATAAGGAGCAACGCGCTTTTTTTCCAGTGCTGCCATTATTCCCTTCCACGGGACAGAGTTAAAAGCATTTCTCACATCTAGGGTGACCAAGACTGCAAACTGGTTTATCCTGTCCTTTTCTGTTTCCTTTGCTAGGCTAACAACTTTTTGTATGGCATCCACTGTTGACCTGCCTTGTCTGAACCCGTATTGATTTTCGGCGAAACCCCCTTTGCTATTTATATCGCTTAATAGTCTTTGGTTTATTACATGCTGAAGAAGTTTTCCCATTGTATTTAACAGACAGAGGGGCCTGTAGGTTTTATCCTCACTCGGTTTTACTGGATTTTCTATATGGATCAACCTGCCAGTTTTCCATATTCTAGGGAATCGTCCGTCCTTGATTACTGTGTTTATCAAGTTACGTCCCGCTTCTCCGATTTTTTCTGCTATTAATTTTACCACCTCTGGCGGGACACCATCTGGGCCAACGGCCTTTCCCCTCTTGATCCTTTTTCCTGCCTCGATCAATTCCTCGTTTGCGCACACAGGTATATCTTCCTGTGGCGCGTGAATTGTTGGCCATTCCAGTGTTCTATGCCTTGGAAACAATTCTCGAGCAATCGTCATTTGATCGTCGTCCGTTAGGGAGAGCGGAGTGCGCAATCCTAGTTTCCCAGTCACTATTTTGTACCCCGTGCCCCACAAGTCTTCATCTATCTCCTCACATATTTTCAGCCATGCAGTCTTCTTGGCCTTTTTGATGGCCTTCTTCAGCTCAAGCCTTCTGTCTTTATATCGCCTTCTCATCTCTGCTTTAACAGCTTCCCCAGCGTTTCTGTTGGCGTGCGTCCTGGTGACCTCCCGTTTTGCTTTCAAACAGGTCCGTCTGAGTTCGGCAATGGTATCACTCCACCAAAATACCGGCCTCTTTGCGTTGCTTCCACCCTTTCTTCTGAATGTCATGTTGGATACCTGCTCTATTATTTTCATGAATTCTTCAGGTGTGCATTCTTCGTTTCGGCGAGTCGTTTCTAGTTCCAGCCTTTCCATGAAAAGTTCGGCCCTACCTTGGTTGTATACCCAGCCGTTGCTACCGGTCTGTTGTCTTTTAATGTTTATTTGACTATCCTGTACCTGTACGTATATGTTTCTATGGGGGCTTAAATTCTCCTCTGAGCTCACGTGCCAGTTTGTCATCTTTGTTGTTATATTCGATGTACATAAGGTTATGTCAATATACGAGGTACCGCCATTTCTTTCAAATGTCGGCGTAGTGCCTTGGTTTAGAACATCAAGGCCTTGTTCCTCCGCCCATTCCACCAGGATATCTCCTCGTCTGTCTTCCACTGGAGACCCCCAGCGATACGATTTAGCATTAAAATCGCCTCCGATGATAATCTTCTCCTTATTCCTCATATCACGCCCCAGATTATTAAGGTAAGTTTCAAAGGTGTCAATAGTTATATTTGGAGATATATAGCAGGAATATATAGTCAATTCTTTTGTCTTTACCCACATAAAACCATCTCCATTCCCCGTTCTTGTAAGTGCTATTCTTCTCGTATGCACATATATAGCCGCATCTGCATTCACATCGATGATCCATTTCCCCCCTTTTCTAGCTATTGCCTTGTTATCACAATTGTGTTTTAATAGGTCCATAGCTCCCTTGTCCCTGTTTAAGTTAGCTTGCAGCATTTTCATTATTCGGTATATTGCGCACCCTTCCTCCTCTGCTCATTCACCAGCCCTCGGTAAATAGGGCACTTCATCGTCTCCGTCTTGTGCCTATGGATTTGCACAGATAACACGCTCGGTCTTTCGAGCAGTCCTTCAGTAGGTGGCCCGTTTCACCGCATTTATGACAGGCTTCTCCTTTTCCCCCGTTCTTGCATGTCTTAGCCATATGGCCCACCCTATGGCAGTTATAGCATCTAGGCGGCGTGATTATAACTTTCACTCTCCACCTATTCCATCCTCCTCCTATTTTTCTTTTTATTATGAGTTCTGTCACCCGTCTAGCATTGAAGGTTGCAAACGCATATTTTACACCCGCCTTGTTTGCCGATTGCGCCATCCTGATTTCCAGGTGCTCATTTTCGGGCACTATTGCAACTTACCACATTATAATTGTCCTCGACTGAAATTCTGTCCCTGACCAGCACACACTGTTCGACACGTACATTGGTCGCATCTGCACTCTCCCAAAAACAAAAACTCGTGATTTAACGCCTATATATTTGTCAAGATTGTATTATATTTTAGGGGTAAGAATATTCCAGAAATAGAAATATTGCAGCTGTAAACTATGAGATATTCTAGTACTAACATGAAATACCATAGTTTTATAATCATTTTGCGAATCTAAATATTTAATATAATTTATTTTAGTTAGGTATATTTAAAAATCATATTACACTGTTATTCATGTGTTTGCTGTGTGTAAGTCTTACACGATATCATTGTAGGTAAAAGTATCTGCGACAAGTCTTATAGCTGATTTTCGGAATGTTTAAGCTGTATGAAACTGGCTTATGCAAAATCTACAATGACAATCTCAACTGACTTACACTGACAGTATGGTGACAAGGTTGCTTTGATATTAAATAAGTTTATTGCCATGTTTACAAAGGGTCGCACAAACTGTCCCAGATACTTTTGCATACAGTGGTAAATATAATCATACGAGTATGCAGCGAGAGTTTTTTCATGTCGAATATATCAAACCCACAAACAATACAAATAGACTTGAGTTTTTTAAATCTAACAGAGGTAACCATAGACACCTTTAAGGGTCTCTAAGTAACTAATATTGTCACCTAGTTACCCAATTGTTAAGTTTTTCTCTATATTATGTTTGAAAAGCTCTCATTATATATAAAAGGGATTGAAGCTGCGTGCGTGCGTGCATCATTCA
>CALNHX010010002.1:0-44262 GCA_940337035.1 Agriotes lineatus
ACATCACACTTATCAACTAAAAGATGAACGGGCGTTTAGAGTCGTCATTAAAAATCTCCACCACTCAATTCCACTCGAGGACATAACAGCAGAAATTACCAAACACGGACACAAAATTAGAAATATCATCAACGCAAAACACAGAACCACAAAGGAGCCAATGAACCTCTTCTTCGTAGATCTGGAACCAGCTGATAACAATAAAGACATATATACCATTCAACACATACTCCACAATCGCATAACAATAGAGCCGCCAAGAACAAGCAGAAATATAGTACAGTGCATGCGCTGCCAAATGTATGGACACACCAAAGCATATTGTTCCCGCCCATTCGTATGCGTCAAATGCAGCGGCGAACACAGCACAGCCAGCTGCAAGAAGAGCAAAGACACGCCAGCAACTTGTGCACTATGTGGAGGTAACCACCCGGCCAACTATCGAGGATGGACACACTACCACAACTTATACAAAATCAGAAATTCCACTACTAGACCATCTACTCTCCACATCCCACCCGTAAACAGACAAACTCATGTATCCAATCTTCCGCATTCACCTACCTACGCCAGTATTACCCGTCACCGTGAACCCCTCCCTGATCACTCCTCTGAACATTCCCTTAGCCTTACTCTTAACAAATTCCTAGAAGAATTCAAATCCATGTTCTCCCAACTCATCCAACAAAACAGCATGGTTCTCAACATGTTGACAATGCTAATTAGCAAACAAAATAATGGATAAATTCCTCCGCATCGCACAGTGGAACGCCAACGGCCTCTTAAACCATCGAGACGAAGTCATACTATTCCTAAAACACAACTTTATAGACATACTGCTAATCAGCGAAACACATTTCACGGAAAAATCTTACCTCAAAATTCCAAACTACCAACTGTACAACACCAACCATCCAGATAAAACAGGACATGCAGGGACCGCTATATTAATAAAACAAAGCATAAAACACTATGCTCTCCCCAAATACGAGGAGGAATCACTTCAGGCCACCTCCATCAAGGTGCTCACCCTCCCTTACGAACTAACTGTCGCGGCTGTCTACTGCCCCCCGAAACACAACATCAAAAAAGAAGACTTTGAACAATTCTTTCGCACCCTGGGTCCCAAATTCATATCAGGTGGCGACTACAATAGCAAGCACACTACGTGGGGCTCCCGTTTAGTCACCACAAAAGGCAGAGAGCTGTTCAAAGTTATTCAAGACAACAAATACGTCTACCTATCAACGGGGACCCCGACATACTGGCCAGCTGACCCAAAGAAAACCCCCGACCTGCTAGACTTCTTTATCCTTAATGGCATATCACCAAACTACGCAGACATTTCTGCAAGCTATGACTTATCATCGGATCACTCCCCAGTCATAGGAACTATCAGCGCAAGTGTCCTACTCAAAGACTTCCCCAAACGGATTCACAACGCTACAACAGACTGGGACATATATCGCCAAATTCTCCATGAAAGCATCGACCTGAAAGTTAGTCTAAAACATCCACTCGAAGTAGAAGCTGCCGTTAACAAATTTAATATTCTGCTAACAACAGCAGCACAGCAAGCTACCCCCTCCAAGGTACAGAGAAAACTCGGAACCTCCACCAATGTCCCCCTAGAAGTTAAACTCCTAGTTGCTCAAAAGAGGAAAGCCAGAGCTCAATGGCAAAAGAGCCATCATCCATCAGATAAAACGAAACTCAACAACCTTGGTAATCAACTGAAGGCAAAACTCAAAACCCTAAGGGATGACTCATTCAATAGCTACATCTCAACCTTAAACAGATACGACAATTCAATATGGAGACCAATCAAATCCTCTCTAAAACCCCAAACCCCATCCCCACCACTACGGAAACTCCCTCCAGCACTTGGGTGGGCCAAGAGTGATAAAGAAAAGGCAGAATTGTTCGCACTCCACCTATCCGGAGTATTTCAACCACACGATGATCTACCCGATAAGACACTCCCTGACCTTCAACCACCACCTGAAATACCCCCTCCTCCCATACCACTACTTACACCAAAGACTATTAAATCCGAGATTCAGCGATTAAGTCTCAAGAAAGCACCGGGGTCGGACCAAATTACACCTAAACTGCTCCGCGAGCTCCCAAGAAAAGGAATAGTGCTTCTAACATACATATTTAACGCTATACTCCGACTTCAGTATTGGCCAAAGGAATTCAAGAAAGCGGAGATAATACTCATCCCTAAGCCCGGCAAAGATCCCAGCTATGCAGCAGCCTACCGCCCTATAAGTTTACTACCGGTGACTTCCAAGCTCCTTGAGAAGCTTGTGTTACGAATCCTTGACCCTGAATTCACGGCGACTAACTGGATCCCAGATTACCAATTTGGCTTCCGTCGATTTCACTCAACTATACAACAGTGCCACCGCATCACACACGAGATTAATGCGGCGTTCGAGCAATCAGCCTACTGCATAGCCGTCCTTCTGGATATTCGTCAGGCGTTCGACAGAGTTTGGCACAGAGGACTCAAACATAAAATTCAAAAAATCTTACCTCCTCAATTTCACAAGCTCCTGGAATCATACTTAACAGACAGGCAATTTCGAACACGCGTTAACGATGTAGTCTCAACAGTGTATCCAATTCAATCTGGCGTTCCACAGGGAAGTGTCTTGGGACCATTTCTCTACACGTTATTCACTTCCGACCTCCCAACCACTCCAACCACAACTGTAGGCGCATACGCTGACGACACAATCATCCTTGCGAGTCATACAGATCTAAACACCGCATTCGAACACGTCCAAACCCATCTTAATAAACTTGAAGAATGGCTCAAGAGCTGGAAAATAAAGGTTAATGAGTCTAAATCTACCCATGTAACTTTCACTTTACGCAAAGGGCTATGCCCTCCACTCTATTTGAACAACACTGAGATACCACAATCTTCAACAATGAAGTACTTGGGTCTTCACCTCGACAACAAGCTCACCTGGAGGGAACACATTAAAAAAAAAAAAGAAACACATCGAGCTTCGAATCAAAACCCTTCACTGGTTACTAGGCCGCCATTCACCATTATCTTTAAACAACAAACTCCTGATTTATAAGACCATCATCAAACCCATATGGTCTTATGGAATTGAACTTTGGGGCTGTGCTTGCAAGTCAAACCTTGCTATCATGCAACGATGCCAATCTAAAATCCTGCGATCAATCGCCGACGCACCATGGTACATCACTAACCAGATGATACATGACGACCTCGGCATCCCGCTCCTCAATACAGTAATACATGACAGAACTACGAAACATCTAGACAAACTCGTCATTCATGACAATCCTCTCTTGCATGAACTTCCGCACCACCAAGTCATCAGAAGACTCAAACGCCGTTGGCCCACTGATCTCCATTGAAGAGGACCCCTCCCTAGATGGGCCCTCATCACCTTAACAATGCTCCCCATGAAGAGGACCTCTCACTGGACGGGCCCTCACAACGCCAGTATCACATTTAAAATATTAGCTTATAGGATCGTATTGTATTCTGATTGCTAATTTACTTAATAAAAAAAATAAAAAAAAAAAAAAAAGCCTTTCTTTTTGCACAACTGCTTATAATTTGACGGTTTAACTTTTTAATGTATTTGTCGTGTTGTAAATCACTTCGCGTAATTAAATTTGTGGCACCAATGATATAAACATAAACTCTTGCTTTGCACGATTGTTGTATACACCGCCAAAATGTTTCCCCTCGTTTCAACACCTTAGCTTTCTTAAAAGATACCGATTCAACTATTAAAAGCTCCTTTCCGCGTGAACTCTCAATTATGCGACCTTCCATTGTAAGTAATTTGCGACTTATCACTACAAACGTTAGAATATAACTAGTCGATATTTTGAAGGACTTCAAAACAGGAAAACAACCATCAGAATCTCGTTAGCCTATCAATTTGTGACAAATCATATTGTAAGATGCCCATTGGCCTTCTTTGTAAAAGAATTAAGAATGTGTTGAAACTACTATTTATCTTGAATAAGTCAACAGTCCTAATGAGCATGATGTTACCAAGAAAATGTCATTAGTCGTAATCCTTAGCATGGTGCCGAGATCGAGCAGGGGATTAAAGGGCAGGTAGTTTGGTGCCGAGATCGTGGCCGCCCCTTCGTCCGTCATATCTGTGAGATATAATAATAATAATAATAATAATAAATGACTTACGTAGAATCTGGTAACTCGTCTGGACTCTGTCGTGATTGTCAGCTGTTTTGTGTTTTTAATTTTTTTTTGTCTCCTCGGTTCGACCACTAGTTTGTGCGCCAATGTTAGAGTTGGAGTACCAATTAATATTTTAATTGGTACCCTAATGAAGTTTCTGCGTGGGTGGTAAACCGTCTGAGTAATAAACAATGCTATGTGGATTAAAACAAACATCATTGCAACACATAAATACAATGAATAAATTGAAGCTACAAATATGGTATTATCAGAAGTAATACTATAAGTACTTCGATATTATCGGGTTATATGTCGATAACTTGTTGCACAATAATAAAAGAGTGTCAGTTTGACAGGTTAAATAGTCCGACCGCGTCAGCGGGAGGATTATTCTGTCAAACTGTGTTACAGTTTTAGTTCCTCAGATCGACATTGATCAAGAGCACTGTCAAAAATCGGGTACAAACTACAGGGTTCGCCGGCTTTACTATAAAGGACACAGATCTTAATGTGCTGGAGTAGATTTTGTTTCTCCGGTTACCTGCGCTTAGCTCAGACGGGAAGGCGTGGTTCGAGAGTACAAAGAAAAACCGGCGGGGTACTTACCCTAAAGCTTGCTTAAAAGAAAAAGAAATGCCTGAGCGCCACTTGGTTCTGGTTAGGGGTGGCTAACGTGTCTAGAACCAAGAACAATACACGTAGCCTATGGGGAAGTCCTCCACGTAACTGCACTCCACTACAGCGTCCCCTCCACCAAGCTCCTTCGGGCCTGTTGGTGTATACACGGTGTGGCCTTGCGACAAATGACTTACCTTGATGACCACACCCTCTAGAGCAATAAAAGAAAACACTGACAAGCCCAAATCTAGGGCGTTCTTACTTGAAGAGCCGGCTTTGGGTTCACATTTAATTACATCAGGCTTTTGCCGTAATTAACTAATGACTAAAGGGTTCAGCAACAACAAATAACTAGACTGACATTAGCAAAGGTTTATGTTTAATAGCCCACCCAGTGGTGAGTTTAAATTTATTACAAAGAGTACATCCTAACTGGAATTTCGGGGTCCCCTAGCAAAAGTTAACTTAATCTAAGTATCATTAACAAATAAGCAGAACAAAATCACAGGAGAGACGCCCCTGCATATAATAATTAATTTGAACAATTCGAGTAAACGGGCGTACGCAATGTCCAATATAAACTTCAATAGCGCACGACAGATGGTCGATATCACTTCACACGGCACATGATTAAACAAAGCGAAAACACATATTTACTGTAAACAATTTTACCTTAGCCCCAAAGCGTGTTTTTTTTGGCGGGAGCGGTGAACGAGGTCCTGGTGAAGTCACTTGGCAAGGAGAGCTGCAGTGCAGACGGAGTTGTTGGGACGAGAGTTTAGGGACTCCCCGGTAATCAGGAACAAGAGATGACGGCCTTCGATGAAGCTCAGGTGCAGCGTAACGAGGTGTTACGAAAAATCCCTCAATGGTTGTGGGAAAAATGACAGCAAAAAAACTACACTATTGCGCGGCGGGCTTCCAAAAATTACAAACAGCAGGGCGTTGATACACGAATTTGCAAACAGCAATGGTTTTTCCCCACTTAACAGGGAAAAGTTAGTTACGGCTTAAAGATGTCGTCTCTAGTCGAATGTGCAAATAATGCAAATATCTTTCCCCGGAAAGTACACTATAGGAGACTAATCGGCCATTCGTATCAACGCCCGCACACGCAATCCCAAAACACACCCAACAATCAAACGCTTCGAAGGTTTGAGCTTCACTGACTTAAAAATTCTAACCCCGCTTAACAATCACAGAGTTAATCCCCTCGTCGCTGTGCAACCGTCTCTCTCTCTCCAATGCGGACGGGCATGTTCCATCTCAAGATTACACCATTCCTTACCGCGTTGTGAAATATAAGGAAATTTTACTACGTAAGCTTAATTGGGCAGAAAGGGGCCTTGAGTCCTGAACAAAGAATTTTGTGGTATAGCGAATTCCAAAGTATCGGGTTACTACGAAAAGTCCCCGGATTGATATGGACCGAAATAACATTTGAAATCTCATTTCTTTATCGCGTAAGACAAAGGGAGCTTAAGTTTAAAATGCGCTGGCTGCACAGAGTTCCGAGAATTTTGTATTGAAGGCGCCTGGGTGTCGAAATAAACACATTAGCGTGCGAAGCGAAAATGTTTATAAAGAAATATTCCATTGGGGTGATTATTTTTGATTTGAGTTCAACCGGACTTTGGATATAACTGGAAGCCCCAAGGCTACAAAACGAACCAAACAATTTGAACGTGGCACAGAAGTGCTTACGGAGAATTTCCGTCAATGGTTTGTGTCTTAAAATGTGATCTAAATAAATCGGTAACAGCTTTTAGAAATACAGGGCCGGCTCTCGGGATTTTTAGATTGAAATTGAATTTTATGTAAAATGGGTTTGACTAATTTTTGATGACAACCCATAATTGGATTAATCGCGTGAATCGCTTAGTGACGTCGAGTCATCTAACACCCCCCTTACTAGAGGTCAATTTCCTAAATTGATCCTGAGCGCAACTGAAGAAGTTGCTAAAAGAATAGCTTAACCTAGGGTGCGGATTGAGATAGCCGTCACTACTCGGGATCCCAATCACGCGATGACGGATAGCGTCAATGGACAGAGTGAGAAGGAAGAAGAATTTGCCAAAAAGACCGGTTACGCCGGTGGAAATTACGAAAAACCTCAATCAGGTACTGACGGTTCGGTGAAGCCTAGAACACCCCTCCCCGGACCAGGGAATCGGGCGACGAATGCAAAACATAAGTGTCCCAACAGGAGGGTACTCCGCCAGGGGTCCCATTCGACTTGGCGATCGAAAATCAACGTCTCAAAAACATCATATAACACGGACCACTCCACCCCGGTAAAGGGTGGTGCCCACATCAACAAAAGAATCCGACCACGGCCGAGCGGCCATGGCACGCGTCCATGGGGTGTCGGGTAAGCAAGGCGACCGGACCCACTGCCTACTCACTATCCGGCCCCATGACACGGTTTAAAGGGAAAAGTGCCAAAGGCAAAACGGGTGAGGACAATGACAGGTGTCGCCGGACACACGGTAAAGGGAGGATAGAACGAAAGAAGAAAGATGAGAGAGAAGAGTTGATATCCCACCTGGGATTTGGGTTTTGCTCTTGAATGAGCTTGTCATAATAGGGTATAAGTCATCACTGTGCACTCTTCCGTCCAACCTACCGATCGAACACAGGGTTACGAAGCCCCAAGGTTCGCGACCTAACTCCCGAAGACCCGTTGAAGAGGGCACGCGAGGCGTCACGGGATCAGCCTCTTGTGTTTGTCCCACAGCAACAAACGATCAAAGAAAGGGGTAGCCACGAACGACAGGAGTCTCGAAGGCCTTTAAGGCCGCCTAGCCTAAACTAACCTATCCTATGCTAATAATGCGAACAATTATATACAACAGTATGTCACCCATGGTTAACCCATTGTGACCTGGGGATTATTGAAGACAAACGACTTAATTGTCATCTGGACCGGGTTTCAAGTCCTTTGCGTGCCAAATGCCCTTAGAAGCTCCACTCTGATCTGATAACTCATAGGTGGCCAACGAGACTTTTCTCGAAATGTAAAAGGGGCCTACAAACTTAGGTGCAAGCTTTGCATTGAAATGCTTGGCTGCATCAGAGAGGACATAATTCCGGCGCCATACAGTGTCACCGACAGCAAAAAGAGCGGGGCGCCGCCTCAAATCATAAGTGGCCTTAGAGGTCCTATAGGCGGATTCTAACCGCTTCACAATATCTTCATAAAGAGGCTTAAAGGCAGGTGCACGACGCAAAAGATGATCACGGTTAGCCATCTGGACATTACCCACGTCTATTTCCTCATCGGGAGCCTCAGCTTCATTTCCTTCCAGCTGAATTTCCCTTCCAAAATTAGCAAAATACGGGGACATTCCAATGACTTCATGAATGGCAGTCCGTACTGCACATGCGACCTTAGATAGATACTTGTCCCAGTCACCGTGATTGTCTTTAACGTAAGAAGCCAACATAGTCTTTAAAACCCTATTCACCCTTTCAACGGGATTTGCTTGCGCATGGTAATATGCGTTGAAGATGATTTTGGATTTATAGTTATCTGCCAAGGTGCGGAATTCTTTACTACGAAATTGGACACCGTTGTCCACTAAAATATATTGGGGTGCTCCAAAGAGCAAGATGACGTCATTCTCAATCCTTTGAGAAACCGCGGCAGCGGTAGCTGCTCGTAATGGAAAGAAAAGGGTAAATTTAGTGAAGCAATCAGAGACAGAGAGAATGTAGACATAGCCCTGCTTAGAGCGTGGCAACGGGCCTACTATATCAATGGAGATCATTTGCCAAGGTTTGTTTACTATTGGATGGCGAGCCATCAGTCCGGCAGGTCGCTTTTGTTCCGGTTTATGTGAAACGCAAGTTGTACAACGATTAACATAGCGCGCGACGTATGCCTTCATTTTTGGCCAATAGTATTTTTGCGCGACTCGTCCGTACGTTTTGAAAATACCTAAGTGACCCGCGGTAGGTTCATCATGCGCCTTGCGTAAAATCTCACTACGTTGGCCAGTTGGTGCCACTTTTCTCCAATTGTCTCCGTCATTCAACTCTGGGTACTTGCTTCTAACATGTTTGAACAGCTGTCCGTCAACGATCCTCCAATTTGGATAAGCTAAGGGTTTCTCAGTGACGCGTCGGCGCATCAGTTCATACCAACGATCGGTTTTCACCTGGTCATTAGTGACATCAGCAGGGTCCACTTGATCCGTCCCAGGGGCCTCTACAACGTCCGCTACAGGTATAGCGCGAGATAGCGCGTCCGGGACAACGTGATCCTTTCCCTTGCGGTGCTGAATAGTGAAATCGTACTGTTGTACGCGAACAGCCCAACGGGCAAGTCGACCCGTAGGTTCCTTCAAGTTATTAAGCCATAATAGCGAATGGTGGTCGGTTATGATCGTAAAATGAGTACCTTCAAGATACGGTCGGAGCTTTTCTATGGCCCATAAGACTGCTAAACACTCTCGTTCGGTGACTGAGTAATTTCTCTCGGCCTTGGATAGTGTTCGGCTGATGTAGCAAATAACACGTTCCTCCCCATCTATGGTTTGAGTAAGTACTGCGCCTACTCCCACATTGGAGGCGTCTGTTTGTACCGTAAAGGGTACTGAAAAATCGGGGCAAGTCAAAATAGGTGCGGACACCAGACAGTTCTTGATGGTTGAGAATGATTCTTCACAGTTGCTGTCCCACTCGAACCGTTTTGATTTCCTTAGCAATGACGTCATTGGTGCGATGATTGATGAGAAATTAGGTATAAACCGTCGATACCAAGAGGCCATGCCTATTATTCGTCGGATCTCGGCGACGTTTGTGGGTTGGGGTAAATTCATGATGGCGGTTACCTTTTCAGGGTCCACCAGCAGACCTTGTGCGTTGACAACATATCCAAGATATTTTAACTCGGGTTGGCAAAAATGGCACTTGTCTCGTCCAAGTGTTAAACCTGCTTCTCGTAGGCGTCTCAAAACCTCTCCCAAGACCTCTAAATGTTTTTCGAAAGTCGGGGCGCAAATTATCACGTCATCTAAGTACACGAACACGTAGGGTTCTAATTCTGGACCTAAGACCTGGTCAACAAAACGCTGCCACGTGGCAGCCGCATTATGGAGCCCAAACGGCATGCGATTAAATTCATACAAGCCACGTCCTGGGACTGTAAAGGCTGTCAGCTCCTTAGATTCTTCACTCATCTTGATTTGCCAGTAGGCCGACTTAATATCTAATGAAGTGATAAAGCGCGCGTCGCGTAAGCGATCTAAAATTGATGATACATATGGTAAGGGGTAAGCGTCCTTTTCAGTAACACTGTTTACCTTGCGAAAGTCCACGCAGAATCGGTAAGATCCGTCTTTCTTCTTAACCAATAGAATTGGGCTGGACCACGCTGATCGTGAGCGTTGAATGACCCCAGCTTTAAGCATTTTGTCTAACTCGGTGTCAATATGCGCTTGCATGGCAGGTGAGACTGGATAATACCTTTGCTTGATGGGTGCAGAGTTTGTTATGATGCGATGTTCAATACGCTTGGCACAACCAAGCTCATTACTACTGTCGGAGAAATGTTGGTCAAGTACTTCCTTCAGTTGGTTTCGTTGGGTCATGGTCAAGTCGAATTCAGATTGCAAAGTGCCTGTAGGAGTACTGATGGTGGCTACGTCGGGTTTAGAAAACTCCCACTCGCCTCGGAACACATCAGGGACTATGCCCACCATTTTCCAGAAGTCTATTCCCAAAATCATGGTATGGGGTACGTCAGGTACGATTAAAACGTCAAGAGTAGTGACTTTATTATTTAACTTAATCGGCAAAAACACGGTGCCTAAACTTTCTACTGTTTGTCCGTTAGCTACTGCGCATACTGGGCGTAATTCCTTATTGACACGAAGGCCTAATGTTTTCAAAGCTTCCCATCCCTTACCTCCAATAATAGTGCGGTTGGCACCAGAGTCCAACAAAGCTAAAATTTGAAGACCCATGGTCTCAATAGTAACATAAGGACGACGATCGTCCGATGATCTTTCCAAAACATAATCTAAAATGACTTTGTTCTTTACAAATTTTTCCTCACGTTCGTTAATAAGTTGTTGAATATACCTAGTCGAGTTAACAAAAGTTCGCGAAGACACCGCTCGACTCTTCAGCGTTTCGCCGGGCCGTTTCCCGAACCTCGGTTTCCGTGACTACAATTTGGGCAATTCCTAACAGTTACTTCGGGCTTGCCGCAATAATAACAAAACTTCTTATCACGCGGGCGTTTGCACGCGACGGCCCTGTGGCCTGCTTCTTGACAGTTCCAACATTTAATTCCCGAACCCGAAGCTGAATTTTTAACGTTTTTCGAAGAGCTCGGTTTTACCGGCGCTTGAGCGATTGCCACAGGTGTTTGTACCGTATTCACGATAGGTGTCTCCTCTAGAGGTGCGGCCTCGACATAGGCCAAGTCGGTTTCCAAATCAGTTCGACGTCTTGATGGTGGTACATAAGTCTCGACAGCATAATGGCGTTCCTCAATCTTGCGTCCATATTGAAGTAGTTGCTCGATTGAACGAATCTCTACCAGTCCCAACTGGGTTTGGTACATTGGTGCGACGTTACGCAAAATAATTCTTAGCTGCTTTGCTTCAGTCAATGGTTCGACCAATCTCGCGAACATGTTTTGCAAAATTGCAATGTAAATGCCCATGGACTCCGAAGGTCCTTGAGTTCTTCTCTTAATTTCCTCCAGAAGGCGCTCATCGTAATCCGCAGGTTGGAATTGCTGACGTAAAAGAGAAACTAATTGTTGCCAATTGACAGGCTTAGCTCTATTAGCGCGGTACCATAATAATGCGTTACCGGTAAATAAGTCGATAGCTTGCGCGAATAATTCGTCCTCGGGCAAGTTTCTGGCTATTCTTAATTCGTTGACGCGTTCGATAAAAGCATTAACTGAAAGTCCTCTAGGGTCTCCCGAAAATTGCAAACTCCATTGTGCTACAGGTATAGCTTTAAACGAAATCGTCCTCATGGCTGGTGTGCTAGCGCTTAAACTCGTAGTTGGGGTCGTAACTGCCAATGAAACACCGCTCGGAGCTATGGTGGACACCGGAGTCGAAGGTGCCTGGTGAGTCTCGGGTGCTTCAGTGGTTGATGCTACCATTAACTGCGTAACCTCAAAGGTAGAACGCATGACTGCTACTTTCGCGAATAATTCCGCTCGTTTCGTTTCCTCTTCATCATTAGCCGGTTTGCTATTACTAATCCTCCTTAATGCGCAATAAAATTTTGTTTCTATTACTGCAGCACGATCCCTATCGGGTGTTACAGCGTATTCGTCAGTTTTTTGTACAATGGCCGCGACCAAATCAGAAACCGCATTATAGTCTTCTTCGAAAGAATATGGATGCGCTGGGCGCGCTGTCGCCGCCTCACGACCTTCATCCCTTAACGCGTCTCGTAAGCGTGTACGCAAAACCGATACCACACCGGTGCTATCTATTCCTCTAATGTTTAATTCGTATTCCAGATCTGCCTTGAGTAGGCGGTCGATATGCCATTTCAGTACCATTGTGTTATTTAAGAATAATAAAAATACAAAATACTAGAAAAAAAAACGATGCTTGTTCCCTACTTAGGGTTAACTTGAAGCCTTTCAACACGAAAAATTATTTTATACGAAGCAAATTAAATTTTCAAACTTTCAAAAATTTCCGAATTTTCAGAAAAACTACCAATGAATTAAAAAAACACGAATGCCTAATAGTTATGGGTAAAAGCAAACGATAGCTCCACAAGGAATGGCTCCAAAATATGCCCTAGCACGAAAAAGAAAATGTTGAAATTTTGAACACGAAAAAACACAAAAATCCCGCGAAAAATCCCGGGAAAAACAATGTTTGGTTTATCGAAGGGATGGCAAGGAACTCATTTGATAAAAGAAAACATATAGGATACGCGTCCTGATATGAAAAAAACACGTTGCCAAATTTCAAAGTCCTAAAAAGTCAAGTTTTCACGAAAAATAGTGGAAAAAACTATATGACGTTAATGCCAAACACTAAAATAAAGCTGTATGACAAGAAAAGAAACACAAAAACAATGCCCTAAAGGCGTTATCGACAAAAACAAGCCACACGTTGGGATAGCCACTTAGATCTGTTACAGTTTTAGTTCCTCAGATCGACATTGATCAAGAGCACTGTCAAAAATCGGGTACAAACTACAGGGTTCGCCGGCTTTACTATAAAGGACACAGATCTTAATGTGCTGGAGTAGATTTTGTTTCTCCGGTTACCTGCGCTTAGCTCAGACGGGAAGGCGTGGTTCGAGAGTACAAAGAAAAACCGGCGGGGTACTTACCCTAAAGCTTGCTTAAAAGAAAAAGAAATGCCTGAGCGCCACTTGGTTCTGGTTAGGGGTGGCTAACGTGTCTAGAACCAAGAACAATACACGTAGCCTATGGGGAAGTCCTCCACGTAACTGCACTCCACTACAGCGTCCCCTCCACCAAGCTCCTTCGGGCCTGTTGGTGTATACACGGTGTGGCCTTGCGACAAATGACTTACCTTGATGACCACACCCTCTAGAGCAATAAAAGAAAACACTGACAAGCCCAAATCTAGGGCGTTCTTACTTGAAGAGCAGGCTTTGGGTTCACATTTAATTACATCAGGCTTTTGCCGTAATTAACTAATGACTAAAGGGTTCAGCAACAACAAATAACTAGACTGACATTAGCAAAGGTTTATGTTTAATAGCCCACCCAGTGGTGAGTTTAAATTTATTACAAAGAGTACATCCTAACTGGAATTTCGGGGTCCCCTAGCAAAAGTTAACTTAATCTAAGTATCATTAACAAATAAGCAGAACAAAATCACAGGAGAGACGCCCCTGCATATAATAATTAATTTGAACAATTCGAGTAAACGGGCGTACGCAATGTCCAATATAAACTTCAATAGCGCACGACAGATGGTCGATATCACTTCACACGGCACATGATTAAACAAAGCGAAAACACATATTTACTGTAAACAATTTTACCTTAGCCCCAAAGCGTGTTTTTTTTGGCGGGAGCGGTGAACGAGGTCCTGGTGAAGTCACTTGGCAAGGAGAGCTGCAGTGCAGACGGAGTTGTTGGGACGAGAGTTTAGGGACTCCCCGGTAATCAGGAACAAGAGATGACGGCCTTCGATGAAGCTCAGGTGCAGCGTAACGAGGTGTTACGAAAAATCCCTCAATGGTTGTGGGAAAAATGACAGCAAAAAAACTACACTATTGCGCGGCGGGCTTCCAAAAATTACAAACAGCAGGGCGTTGATACACGAATTTGCAAACAGCAATGGTTTTTCCCCACTTAACAGGGAAAAGTTAGTTACGGCTTAAAGATGTCGTCTCTAGTCGAATGTGCAAATAATGCAAATATCTTTCCCCGGAAAGTACACTATAGGAGACGAATCGGCCATTCGTATCAACGCCCGCACACGCAATCCCAAAACACACCCAACAATCAAACGCTTCGAAGGTTTGAGCTTCACTCACTTAAATTCAGAAGAAATCAACACGTCGATTTAATACAAAGGCAACGAAACTGGCCACAGGGCACTCACAAAAATAGCGCAGCCCCTGGCCGAGGCACCGGGGCTAGCGTTCGTTGACAACGTTCTTAGTCGGAAGCTTGCTACTAATTAATTAATTTCAAAACGGGCTACGCGCGACGGATACAATGGAAGAAAATTTCGGACTCAAAACCACTAATTTTAAATGCATCATTCTTTAAGGAGTTATCAATTCTTATTTCCTTTACACAAAGCTTGGTTATCAAAGAAAGAAATTCCACACAGCATGATGTCATCCGTGCGGGACGAAGAAAGTACAACCTTGCACTAAAGAACAAAGAACAATAAGCACGTGCGATCCCCAAAATGCTTAATTAACAATTTGCGAAGGCTACTCTAACGAATACCAAGAACTAAATTTAAGCTCTGAAATCAATGTTTAAATATGTGACCACAGAAAGGTTCCCGCAACTTATTCTTAGAAGCTTAGCTGCCTAAATGAATTGTTGCTGAATGCACACCGTTGTTTCGAATTTAAAAAGAGAACGCTTACGGGACGAATTCTACGGATCGAGAACGCATAATTGTTTGGGCCAAAAGGAATTTAAAATGTAGCTTTAAGATCCAGGGTTGAACTTTAGACAGGGCCGTCTTCCGAAAATTTTAAATAGAATAATTTCAGCTTAAATGCACTAATAACACCCTATAGTGGGATTAATGACAATAGAGACTTAACGAGGTCGAAAACTCTAACAGCTGGTTACTTGTATAGGTCCCGATGTTGAAAAGTTGCAAGATACTCTGCAAACACTAGAATTTGCCTAAGGAGTAACGAACTTAAAAATCAAATCTGAAATAAACATCATTTAGAAGTACCAAAGAGACAATCCCAGCTTGTTCGAGAGGTCAATAGTCTGTTCAGCGGCCAAAATCCGAGGTACACCGTTTAATGCTATATTTACGATTTATTGCAATGTAAAGCACGGGAATTCCCAAACCATGGCAAAATTAAATCTAGTAGACCTGACAGGTTTAGAAAATGCTGGAAAAGAGGGATCGCAGTTGCAGGAAAGTGTTAGCATAAATAAGGGGCTGTTCAATATCGGAAGAGTTATCAATGCGCTTTCCACTAGTAGTTCACACGTCCGATATCGGAAATCAGTGATTACATCCTTATTAAAAGGTTCTTTAAACAAAACGAACTATATAACGCTGGTTACTTGTATAGGTCCCGATGTTGAAAAGTTGCAAGATACTCTGCAAACACTAGAATTTGCCTAAGGAGTAAAGAACTTAAACATCAAATCTAAAATAAACATCATTTAGAAGTACCAAAGAGACAATCCCAGCTTGTTCGAGAGGTCAATAGTCTGTTCAGCGGCCAAAATCCGAGCTACACCGTTTAATGCTATATTTACGATTTATTGCAATGTAAAGCACGGGAATTCCCAAACCATGGCAAAATTAAATCTAGTAGACCTGACAGGTTTACAAAATGCTGGAAAAGAGGGATCGCAGTTGCAGGAAGGTGTTAGCATAAATAAGGGACTGTTCAATATCGGAAGAGTTATCAATGCGCTTTCCACTAGTAGTTCACACGTCCGAAATGCGGAAATCAGTGATTACATCCTTATTAAAAGGTTCTTTAAACAAAACGAACTATATAACGCTGGTTACTTGTATAGGTCCCGATGTTGAAAAGTTGCAAGATACTCTGCAAACACTAGAATTTGCCTAAGGAGTAAAGAACTTAAAAATAAAAATCTGAAATAAACATCATTTAGAAGTACCAAAGAGACAATCCCAGCTTGTTCGAAAGGTCAATAGTCTGTTCAGCGGCCAAAATCCGAGCTACACCATTTAATGCTATATTTACGATTTATTGCAATGTAAGCACGGGAATTCCCAAACCATGGCAAAATTAAATCTAGTAGACCTGACAGGTTTAGAAAATGCTGGAAACGAGGGATCGCAGTTGCAGGAAGGTGTTAGCATAAATAAGGGACTGTTCAATATCGGAAGAGTTATCAATGCGCTTTCCACTAGTAGTTCACACTTCCGATATCGGAAATAAGGGATTACATCCTTATTAAAAGGTTCTTTAAACAAAACCAACTATATAATGCTGGTTACTTGTATAGGTCCCGATGTCGAAAAGTTGCAAGATACTCTGCAAACACTAGAATTTGCCTAAGGAGTAAAGAACTTAAAAATCAAATCTGAAATAAACATCATTTAGAAGTACCAAAGAGACAATCCCAGCTTGTTCGAGAGGTCAATAGTCTGTTCAGCGGCCAAAATCCGAGCTACACCGTTTAATGCTATATTTACGATTTATTGCAATGTAGAGCACGGGAATTCCCAAACCATGGCAAAATTAAATCTAGTAGACCTGACAGGTTTAGAAAATGCTGGAAACGAGTGATCGCAGTTGCAGGAAGGTGTTAGCATAAATAAGGGACTGTTCAATATCGGAAGAGTTATCAATGCGCTTTCCACTAGTAGTTCACACGTACGATATCGGAAATCAGTGATTACATCCTTATTAAAAGGTTCTTTAAACAAAACGAACTATATAACGCTGGTTACTTGTATAGGTCCCGATGTTGAAAAGTTGCAAGATACTCTGCAAACACTAGAATTTGCCTAAGGAGTAAAGAGCTTAAAAATCAAATCTGAAATAAACATCATTTAGAAGTACCAAAGAGACAATCCCAGCTTGTTCGAGAGGTCAATAGTCTGTTCAGTGGCCAAAATCCGAGCTACACCGTTTAATGCTATATTTACGATTTATTGCAATGTAAAGCACGGGAATACCCAAACCATGGCAAAATTAAATCTAGTAGACCTGACAGGTTCAGAAAATGCTGGAAAAGAGGGATCGCAGTTGCAGGAAGGTGTTAGCATAAATAAGGGACTGTTCAATATCGGAAGAGTTATCAATGCGCTTTCCACTAGTAGTTCACACGTACGATATCGGAAATCAGTGATTACATCCTTATTAAAAGGTTTTTCAAACAAAACGAACTATATAACACTGGTTACTTGTATAGGTCCCGATGTTGAAAAGTTGCAAGATACTCTGCAAACACTAGAATTTGCCTAAGGAGTAAAGAACTTAAAAATCAAATCTGAAATAAACATCATTTAGAAGTACCAAAGAGACAATCCCAGCTTGTTCGAGAGGTCAATAGTCTGTTCAGCGGCCAAAATCCGAGGTACACCGTTTAATGCTATATTTACGATTTATTGCAATGTAAAGCACGGGAATTCCCAAACCATGGCAAAATTAAATCTAGTAGACCTGACAGGTTTAGAAAATGCTGGAAAATAGGGATCGCAGTTGCAGGAAAGTGTTAGCATAAATAAGGGGCTGTTCAATATCGGAAGAGTTATCAATGCGCTTTCCACTAGTAGTTCACACGTACGATATCGGAAATCAGTGATTACATCCTTATTAAAAGGTTCTTTAAACAAAACGAACTATATAACGCTGGTTACTTGTATAGGTCCCGATGTTGAAAAGTTGCAAGATACTCTGCAAACACTAGAATTTGCCTAAGGAGTAAAGAACTTAAACATCAAATCTAAAATAAACATCATTTAGAAGTACCAAAGAGACAATCCCAGCTTGTTCGAGAGGTCAATAGTCTGTTCAGCGGCCAAAATCCGAGCTACACCGTTTAATGCTATATTTACGATTTATTGCAATGTAAAGCACGGGAATTCCCAAACCATGGCAAAATTAAATCTAGTAGACCTGACAGGTTTAGAAAATGCTGGAAAAGAGGGATCGCAGTTGCAGGAAGGTGTTAGCATAAATAAGGGACTGTTCAATATCGGAAGAGTTATCAATGCGCTTTCCACTAGTAGTTCACACGTCCGAAATGCGGAAATCAGTGATTACATCCTTATTAAAAGGTTCTTTAAACAAAACGAACTATATAACGCTGGTTACTTGTATAGGTCCCGATGTTGAAAAGTTGCAAGATACTATGCAAACACTAGAATTTGCCTAAGGAGTAAAGAACTTAAAAATAAAAATCTGAAATAAACATCATTTAGAAGTACCAAAGAGACAATCCCAACTTGTTCGAAAGGTCAATAGTCTGTTCAGCGGCCAAAATCCGAGCTACACCGTTTAATGCTATATTTACGATTTATTGCAATGTAAGCACGGGAATTCCCAAACCATGGCAAAATTAAATCTAGTAGACCTGACAGGTTTAGAAAATGCTGGAAACGAGGGATCGCAGTTGCAGGAAGGTGTTAGCATAAATAAGGGACTGTTCAATATCGGAAGAGTTATCAATCCGCTTTCCACTAGTAGTTCACACCTACGATATCGGAAATCAGTGATTACATCCTTATTAAAAGGTTCTTTAAACAAAACGAACTATATAACGCTGGTTACTTGTATAGGTCCCGATGTTGAAAAGTTGCAAGATACTCTGCAAACACTAGAATTTGCCTAAGGGGTAAAGAACTTAAAAATCAAATCTGAAATAAACATCATTTAGAAGTACCAAAGAGACAATCCCAGCTTGTTCGAGAGGTCAATAGTCTGTTCAGCGGCCAAAATCCGAGGTACACCGTTTAATGCTATATTTACGATTTATTGCAATGTAAAGCACGGGAATTCCCAACCCATGGCAAAATTAAATCTAGTAGACCTGACAGGTTTAGAAAATGCTGGAAAAGAGGGATCGCAGTTGCAGGAAGGTGTTAGCATAAATAAGGGACTGTTCAATATCGGAAGAGTTATCAATGCGCTTTCCACTAGTAGTTCACACGTCCGAAATGCGGAAATCAGTGATTACATCCGTATTAAAAGGTTCTTTAAACAAAACGAACTATATAACGCTGGTTACTTGTATAGGTCCCGATGTTGAAAAGTTGCAAGATACTCTGCAAACACTAGAATTTGCCAAAGGAGTAAAGAACTTAAAAATCAAATCTGAAATAAACATCATTTAAAAGTACCAAAGAGACAATCCCAGCTTGTTCGAGAGGTCAATAGTGTGTTCAGCGGCCAAAATCCGAGCTACACCGTTTAATGCTATATTTACAATTTATTGCAATGTAAAGCACGGGAATTCCCAAACCATGGCAAAATTAAATCTAGTAGACCTGACAGGTTTAGAAAATGCTGGAAAAGAGGGATCGCAGTTGCAGGAAGGTGTTAGCATAAATAAGGGACTGTTCAATATCGGAAGAGTTATCAATGCGCTTTCCACTAGTAGTTCACACTTCCGATATCGGAAATCAGGGATTACATCCTTATTAAAAGGTTCTTTAAACAAAACGAACTATATAATGCTGGTTACTTGTATAGGTCCCGATGTTGAAAAGTTGCAAGATACTCTGCAAACACTAGAATTTGCCTAAGGAGTAAAGAACTTAAAAATCAAATCTGAAATAAACATCATTTAGAAGTACCAAAGAGACAATCCCAGCTTGTTCGAGAGGTCAATAGTCTGTTCAGCGGCCAAAATCCGAGCTACACCGTTTAATGCTATATTTACGATTTATTGCAATGTAAAGCACGGGAATACCCAAACCATGGCAAAATTAAATCTAGTAGACCTGACAGGTTCAAAAATGCTGGAAAAGAGGGATCGCAGTTGCAGGAAGGTGTTAGCATAAATAAGGGACTGTTCAATATCGGAAGAGTTATCAATGCGCTTTCCACTAGTAGTTCACACGTACGATATCGGAAATCAGTGATTACATCCTTATTAAAAGGTTTTTCAAACAAAACGAACTATATAACGCTGGTTACTTGTATAGGTCCCGATGTTGAAAAGTTGCAAGATACTCTGCAAACACTAGAATTTGCCTAAGGAGTAAAGAACTTAAAATCAAATCTGAAATAAACATCATTTAGAAGTACCAAAGAGACAATCCCAACTTGTTCGAAAGGTCAATAGTCTATTCAGCGGCCAAAATCCGAGCTACACCGTTTAATGCTATATTTACGATTTATTGCAATGTAAGCACGGGAATTCCCAAACCATGGCAAAATTAAATCTAGTAGACCTGACAGGTTTAGAAAATGCTGGAAACGAGGGATCGCAGTTGCAGGAAGGTGTTAGCATAAATAAGGGACTGTTCAATATCGGAAGAGTTATCAATGCGCTTTCCACTAGTAGTTCACACCTACGATATCGGAAATCAGTGATTACATCCTTATTAAAAGGTTCTTTAAACAAAACGAACTATATAACGCTGGTTACTTGTATAGGTCCCGATGTTGAAAAGTTGCAAGATACTCTGCAAACACTAGAATTTGCCTAAGGGGTAAAGAACTTAAAAATCAAATCTGAAATAAACATCATTTAGAAGTACCAAAGAGACAATCCCAGCTTGTTCGAGAGGTCAATAGTCTGTTCAGCGGCCAAAATCCGAGGTACACCGTTTAATGCTATATTTACGATTTATTGCAATGTAAAGCACGGGAATTCCCAACCCATGGCAAAATTAAATCTAGTAGACCTGACAGGTTTAGAAAATGCTGGAAAAGAGGGATCGCAGTTGCAGGAAGGTGTTAGCATAAATAAGGGACTGTTCAATATCGGAAGAGTTATCAATGCGCTTTCCACTAGTAGTTCACACGTCCGAAATGCGGAAATCAGTGATTACATCCGTATTAAAAGGTTCTTTAAACAAAACGAACTATATAACGCTGGTTACTTGTATAGGTCCCGATGTTGAAAAGTTGCAAGATACTCTGCAAACACTAGAATTTGCCAAAGGAGTAAAGAACTTAAAAATCAAATCTGAAATAAACATCATTTAAAAGTACCAAAGAGACAATCCCAGCTTGTTCGAGAGGTCAATAGTGTGTTCAGCGGCCAAAATCCGAGCTACACCGTTTAATGCTATATTTACAATTTATTGCAATGTAAAGCACGGGAATTCCCAAACCATGGCAAAATTAAATCTAGTAGACCTGACAGGTTTAGAAAATGCTGGAAAAGAGGGATCGCAGTTGCAGGAAGGTGTTAGCATAAATAAGGGACTGTTCAATATCGGAAGAGTTATCAATGCGCTTTCCACTAGTAGTTCACACTTCCGATATCGGAAATCAGGGATTACATCCTTATTAAAAGGTTCTTTAAACAAAACGAACTATATAATGCTGGTTACTTGTATAGGTCCCGATGTTGAAAAGTTGCAAGATACTCTGCAAACACTAGAATTTGCCTAAGGAGTAAAGAACTTAAAAATCAAATCTGAAATAAACATCATTTAGAAGTACCAAAGAGACAATCCCAGCTTGTTCGAGAGGTCAATAGTCTGTTCAGCGGCCAAAATCCGAGCTACACCGTTTAATGCTATATTTACGATTTATTGCAATGTAAAGCACGGGAATACCCAAACCATGGCAAAATTAAATCTAGTAGACCTGACAGGTTCAGAAAATGCTGGAAAAGAGGGATCGCAGTTGCAGGAAGGTGTTAGCATAAATAAGGGACTGTTCAATATCGGAAGAGTTATCAATGCGCTTTCCACTAGTAGTTCACACGTACGATATCGGAAATCAGTGATTACATCCTTATTAAAAGGTTTTTCAAACAAAACGAACTATATAACGCTGGTTACTTGTATAGGTCCCGATGTTGAAAAGTTGCAAGATACTCTGCAAACACTAGAATTTGCCTAAGGAGTAAAGAACTTAAAAATCAAATCTGAAATAAACATCATTTAGAAGTACCAAAGAGACAATCCCAACTTGTTCGAAAGGTCAATAGTCTGTTCAGCGGCCAAAATCCGAGCTACACCGTTTAATGCTATATTTACGATTTATTGCAATGTAAGCACGGGAATTCCCAAACCATGGCAAAATTAAATCTAGTAGACCTGACAGGTTTAGAAAATGCTGGAAACGAGGGATCGCAGTTGCAGGAAGGTGTTAGCATAAATAAGGGACTGTTCAATATCGGAAGAGTTATCAATGCGCTTTCCACTAGTAGTTCACACCTACGATATCGGAAATCAGTGATTACATCCTTATTAAAAGGTTCTTTAAACAAAACGAACTATATAACGCTGGTTACTTGTATAGGTCCCGATGTTGAAAAGTTGCAAGATACTCTGCAAACACTAGAATTTGCCTAAGGGGTAAAGAACTTAAAAATCAAATCTGAAATAAACATCATTTAGAAGTACCAAAGAGACAATCCCAGCTTGTTCGAGAGGTCAATAGTCTGTTCAGCGGCCAAAATCCGAGGTACACCGTTTAATGCTATATTTACGATTTATTGCAATGTAAAGCACGGGAATTCCCAACCCATGGCAAAATTAAATCTAGTAGACCTGACAGGTTTAGAAAATGCTGGAAAAGAGGGATCGCAGTTGCAGGAAGGTGTTAGCATAAATAAGGGACTGTTCAATATCGGAAGAGTTATCAATGCGCTTTCCACTAGTAGTTCACACGTCCGAAATGCGGAAATCAGTGATTACATCCGTATTAAAAGGTTCTTTAAACAAAACGAACTATATAACGCTGGTTACTTGTATAGGTCCCGATGTTGAAAAGTTGCAAGATACTCTGCAAACACTAGAATTTGCCAAAGGAGTAAAGAACTTAAAAATCAAATCTGAAATAAACATCATTTAAAAGTACCAAAGAGACAATCCCAGCTTGTTCGAGAGGTCAATAGTGTGTTCAGCGGCCAAAATCCGAGCTACACCGTTTAATGCTATATTTACAATTTATTGCAATGTAAAGCACGGGAATTCCCAAACCATGGCAAAATTAAATCTAGTAGACCTGACAGGTTTAGAAAATGCTGGAAAAGAGGGATCGCAGTTGCAGGAAGGTGTTAGCATAAATAAGGGACTGTTCAATATCGGAAGAGTTATCAATGCGCTTTCCACTAGTAGTTCACACTTCCGATATCGGAAATCAGGGATTACATCCTTATTAAAAGGTTCTTTAAACAAAACGAACTATATAATGCTGGTTACTTGTATAGGTCCCGATGTTGAAAAGTTGCAAGATACTCTGCAAACACTAGAATTTGCCTAAGGAGTAAAGAACTTAAAAATCAAATCTGAAATAAACATCATTTAGAAGTACCAAAGAGACAATCACAGCTTGTTCGAGAGGTCAATAGTCTGTTCAGCGGCCAAAATCCGAGCTACACCGTTTAATGCTATATTTACGATTTATTGCAATGTAAAGCACGGGAATACCCAAACCATGGCAAAATTAAATCTAGTAGACCTGACAGGTTCAGAAAATGCTGGAAAAGAGGGATCGCAGTTGCAGGAAGGTGTTAGCATAAATAAGGGACTGTTCAATATCGGAAGAGTTATCAATGCGCTTTCCACTAGTAGTTCACACGTACGATATCGGAAATCAGTGATTACATCCTTATTAAAAGGTTTTTCAAACAAAACGAACTATATAACGCTGGTTACTTGTATAGGTCCCGATGTTGAAAAGTTGCAAGATACTCTGCAAACACTAGAATTTGCCTAAGGAGTAAAGAACTTAAAAATCAAATCTGAAATAAACATCATTTAGAAGTACCAAAGAGACAATCCCAGCTTGTTCGAGAGGTCAATAGTCTGTTCAGCGGCCAAAATCCGAGCTACACCGTTTAATGCTATATTTACGATTTATTGCAATGTAAAGCACGGGAATTCCCAAACCATGGCAAAATTAAATCTAGTAGACCTGACAGGTTTAGAAAATGCTGGAAAAGAGGGATCGCAGTTGCAGGAAGGTGTTAGCATAAATAAGGGACTGTTCAATATCGGAAGAGTTATCAATGCGCTTTCCACTAGTAGTTCACACGTCCGAAATGCGGAAATCAGTGATTACATCCTTATTAAAAGGTTCTTTAAACAAAACGAACTATATAACGCTGGTTACTTGTATAGGTCCCGATGTTGAAAAGTTGCAAGATACTCTGCAAACACTAGAATTTGCCTAAGGAGTAAAGAACTTAAACATCAAATCTGAAATAAACATCATTTAGAAGTACCAAAGAGACAATCCCAGCTTGTTCGAGAGGTCAATAGTCTGTTCAGCGGCCAAAATCCGAGCTACACCGTTTAATGCTATATTTACGATTTATTGCAATGTAAAGCACGGGAATTCCCAAACCATGGCAAAATTAAATCTAGTAGACCTGACAGGTTTAGAAAATGCTGGAAAAGAGGGATCGCAGTTGCAGGAAGGTGTTAGCATAAATAAGGGACTGTTCAATATCGGAAGAGTTATCAATGCGCTTTCCACTAGTAGTTCACACGTCCGAAATGCGGAAATCAGTGATTACATCCTTATTAAAAGGTTCTTTAAACAAAACGAACTATATAACGCTGGTTACTTGTATAGGTCCCGATGTTGAAAAGTTGCAAGATACTCTGCAAACACTAGAATTTGCCTAAGGAGTAAAGAACTTAAACATCAAATCTGAAATAAACATCATTTAGAAGTACCAAAGAGACAATCCCAGCTTGTTCGAGAGGTCAATAGTCTGTTCAGCGGCCAAAATCCGAGCTACACCGTTTAATGCTATATTTACGATTTATTGCAATGTAAAGCACGGGAATTCCCAAACCATGGCAAAATTAAATCTAGTAGACCTGACAGGTTTAGAAAATGCTGGAAAAGAGGGATCGCAGTTGCAGGAAGGTGTTAGCATAAATAAGGGACTGTTCAATATCGGAAGAGTTATCAATGCGCTTTCCACTAGTAGTTCACACGTCCGAAATGCGGAAATCAGTGATTACATCCTTATTAAAAGCTTCTATAAACAAAACGAACTATATAACGCTGGTTACTTGTATAGGTCCCGATGTTGAAAAGTTGCAAGATACTCTGCAAACACTAGAATTTGCCTAAGGAGTAAAGAACTTAAAAATCAAATCTGAAATAAACATCATTTAGAAGTACCAAAGAGACAATCCCAGCTTGTTCGAGAGGTCAATAGTCTGTTCAGCGGCCAAAATCCGAGGTACACCGTTTAATGCTATATTTACGATTTATTGCAATGTAAAGCACGGGAATTCCCAAACCATGGCAAAATTAAATCTAGTAGACCTGACAGGTTTAGAAAATGCTGGAAAAGAGGGATCGCAGTTGCAGGAAAGTGTTAGCATAAATAAGGGGCTGTTCAATATCGGAAGAGTTATCAATGCGCTTTCCACTAGTAGTTCACACGTCCGATATCGGAAATCAGTGATTACATCCTTATTAAAAGGTTCTTTAAACAAAACGAACTATATAACGCTGGTTACTTGTATAGGTCCCGATGTTGAAAAGTTGCAAGATACTCTGCAAACACTAGAATTTGCCTAAGGAGTAAAGAACTTAAACATCAAATCTAAAATAAACATCATTTAGAAGTACCAAAGAGACAATCCCAGCTTGTTCGAGAGGTCAATAGTCTGTTCAGCGGCCAAAATCCGAGCTACACCGTTTAATGCTATATTTACGATTTATTGCAATGTAAAGCACGGGAATTCCCAAACCATGGCAAAATTAAATCTAGTAGACCTGACAGGTTTAGAAAATGCTGGAAAAGAGGGATCGCAGTTGCAGGAAGGTGTTAGCATAAATAAGGGACTGTTCAATATCGGAAGAGTTATCAATGCGCTTTCCACTAGTAGTTCACACGTCCGAAATGCGGAAATCAGTGATTACATCCTTATTAAAAGGTTCTTTAAACAAAACGAACTATATAACGCTGGTTACTTGTATAGGTCCCAATGTTGAAAAGTTGCAAGATACTCTGCAAACACTAGAATTTGCCTAAGGAGTAAAGAACTTAAAAATAAAAATCTGAAATAAACATCATTTAGAAGTACCAAAGAGACAATCCCAGCTTGTTCGAAAGGTCAATAGTCTGTTCAGCGGCCAAAATCCGAGCTACACCGTTTAATGCTATATTTACGATTTATTGCAATGTAAGCACGGGAATTCCCAAACCATGGCAAAATTAAATCTAGTAGACCTGACAGGTTTAGAAAATGCTGGAAACGAGGGATCGCAGTTGCAGGAAGGTGTTAGCATAAATAAGGGACTGTTCAATATCGGAAGAGTTATCAATGCGCTTTCCACTAGTAGTTCACACGTACGATATCGGAAATCAGTGATTACATCCTTATTAAAAGGTTCTTTAAACAAAACGAACTATATAACGCTGGTTACTTGTATAGGTCCCGATGTTGAAAAGTTGCAAGATACTCTGCAAACACTAGAATTTGCCTAAGGGGTAAAGAACTTAAAAATCAAATCTGAAATAAACATCATTTAGAAGTACCAAAGAGACAATCCCAGCTTGTTCGAGAGGTCAATAGTCTGTTCAGCGGCCAAAATCCGAGGTACACCGTTTAATGCTATATTTACGATTTATTGCAATGTAAAGCACGGGAATTCCCAAACCATGGCAAAATTAAATCTAGTAGACCTGACAGGTTTAGAAAATGCTGGAAAAGAGGGATCGCAGTTGCAGGAAAGTGTTAGCATAAATAAGGGACTGTTCAATATCGGAAGAGTTATCAATGCGCTTTCCACTAGTAGTTCACACGTCCGAAATGCGGAAATCAGTGATTACATCCGTATTAAAAGGTTCTTTAAACAAAACGAACTATATAACGCTGGTTACTTGTATAGGTCCCGATGTTGAAAAGTTGCAAGATACTCTGCAAACACTAGAATTTGCCAAAGGAGTAAAGAACTTAAAAATCAAATCTGAAATAAACATCATTTAAAAGTACCAAAGAGACAATCCCAGCTTGTTCGAGAGGTCAATAGTGTGTTCAGCGGCCAAAATCCGAGCTACACCGTTTAATGCTATATTTACAATTTATTGCAATGTAAAGCACGGGAATTCCCAAACCATGGCAAAATTAAATCTAGTAGACCTGACAGGTTTAGAAAATGCTGGAAAAGAGGGATCGCAGTTGCAGGAAGGTGTTAGCATAAATAAGGGACTGTTCAATATCGGAAGAGTTATCAATGCGCTTTCCACTAGTAGTTCACACTTCCGATATCGGAAATCAGGGATTACATCCTTATTAAAAGGTTCTTTAAACAAAACGAACTATATAATGCTGGTTACTTGTATAGGTCCCGATGTTGAAAAGTTGCAAGATACTCTGCAAACACTAGAATTTGCCTAAGGAGTAAAGAACTTAAAAATCAAATCTGAAATAAACATCATTTAGAAGTACCAAAGAGACAATCCCAGCTTGTTCGAGAGGTCAATAGTCTGTTCAGCGGCCAAAATCCGAGCTACACCGTTTAATGCTATATTTACGATTTATTGCAATGTAAAGCACGGGAATACCCAAACCATGGCAAAATTAAATCTAGTAGACCTGACAGGTTCAGAAAATGCTGGAAAAAAGGGATCGCAGTTGCAGGAAGGTGTTAGCATAAATAAGGGACTGTTCAATATCGGAAGAGTTATCAATGCGCTTTCCACTAGTAATTCACACGTACGATATCGGAAATCAGTGATTACATCCTTATTAAAAGGTTCTTTAAACAAAACGAACTATATAACGCTGGTTACTTGTATAGGTCCCGATGTTGAAAAGTTGCAAGATACTCTGCAAACACTAGAATTTGCCTAAGGAGTAAAGAACTTAAACATCAAATCTGAAATAAACATCATTTAGAAGTACCAAAGAGACAATCCCAGCTTGTTCGAGAGGTCAATAGTCTGTTCAGCGGCCAAAATCCGAGCTACACCGTTTAATGCTATATTTACGATTTATTGCAATGTAAAGCACGGGAATTCCCAAACCATGGCAAAATTAAATCTAGTAGACCTGACAGGTTTAGAAAATGCTGGAAAAGAGGGATCGCAGTTGCAGGAAGGTGTTAGCATAAATAAGGGACTGTTCAATATCGGAAGAGTTATCAATGCGCTTTCCACTAGTAGTTCACACGTCCGAAATGCGGAAATCAGTGATTACATCCTTATTAAAAGGTTCTTTAAACAAAACGAACTATATAACGCTGGTTACTTGTATAGGTCCCGATGTTGAAAAGTTGCAAGATACTCTGCAAACACTAGAATTTGCCTAAGGAGTAAAGAACTTAAACATCAAATCTGAAATAAACATCATTTAGAAGTACCAAAGAGACAATCCCAGCTTGTTCGAGAGGTCAATAGTCTGTTCAGCGGCCAAAATCCGAGCTACACCGTTTAATGCTATATTTACGATTTATTGCATTGTAAAGCACGGGAATTCCCAAACCATGGCAAAATTAAATCTAGTAGACCTGACAGGTTTAGAAAATGCTGGAAAAGAGGGATCGCAGTTGCAGGAAGGTGTTAGCATAAATAAGGGACTGTTCAATATCGGAAGAGTTATCAATGCGCTTTCCACTAGTAGTTCACACGTCCGAAATGCGGAAATCAGTGATTACATCCTTATTAAAAGGTTCTTTAAACAAAACGAACTATATAACGCTGGTTACTTGTATAGGTCCCGATGTTGAAAAGTTGCAAGATACTCTGCAAACACTAGAATTTGCCTAAGGAGTAAAGAACTTAAAAATAAAAATCTGAAATAAACATCATTTAGAAGTACCAAAGAGACAATCCCAGCTTGTTCGAGAGGTCAATAGTCTGTTCAGCGGCCAAAATCCGAGCTACACCGTTTAATGCTATATTTACGATTTATTGCAATGTAAGCACGGGAATTCCCAAACCATGGCAAAATTAAATCTAGTAGACCTGACAGGTTTAGAAAATGCTGGAAACGAGGGATCGCAGTTGCAGGAAGGTGTTAGCATAGATAAGGGACTGTTCAATATCGGAAGAGTTATCAATGCGCTTTCCACTAGTAGTTCACACGTACGATATCGGAAATCAGTGATTACATCCTTATTAAAAGGTTCTTTAAACAAAACGCACTATATAACGCTGGTTACTTGTATAGGTCCCGATGTTGAAAAGTTGCAAGATACTCTGCAAACACTAGAATTTGCCTAAGGAGTAAAGAACTTAAAAATCAAATCTGAAATAAACATCATTTAGAAGTACCAAAGAGACAATCCCAGCTTGTTCGAGAGGTCAATAGTCTGTTCAGCGGCCAAAATCCGAGCTACACCGTTTAATGCTATATTTACGATTTATTGCAATGTAAAGCACGGGAATTCCCAAACCATGGCAAAATTAAATCTAGTAGACCTGACAGGTTTAGAAAATGCTGGAAAAGAGGGATCGCAGTTGCAGGAAGGTGTTAGCATAAATAAGGGACTGTTCAATATCGGAAGAGTTATCAATGCGCTTTCCACTAGTAGTTCACACGTCCGATATCGGAAATCAGGGATTACATCCTTATTAAAAGGTTCTTTAAACAAAACGAACTATATAACGCTGGTTACTTGTATAGGTCCCGATGTTGAAAAGTTGCAAGATACTCTGCAAACACTAGAATTTGCCTAAGGAGTAAAGAACTTAAAAATCAAATCTGAAATAAACATCATTTAGAAGTACCAAAGAGACAATCCCAGCTTGTTCGAGAGGTCAATAGTCTGTTCAGCGGCCAAAATCCGAGCTACACCGTTTAATGCTATATTTACGATTTATTGCAATGTAAAGCACGGGAATTCCCAAACCATGGCAAAATTAAATCTAGTAGACCTGACAGGTTTAGAAAATGCTGGAAAAGAGGGATCGCAGTTGCAGGAAGGTGTTAGCATAAATAAGGGACTGTTCAATATCGGAAGAGTTATCAATGCGCTTTCCACTAGTAGTTCACACGTCCGAAATGCGGAAATCAGTGATTACATCCTTATTAAAAGGTTCTTTAAACAAAACGAACTATATAACGCTGGTTACTTGTATAGGTCCCGATGTTGAAAAGTTGCAAGATACTCTGCAAACACTAGAATTTGCCTAAGGAGTAAAGAACTTAAACATCAAATCTGAAATAAACATCATTTAGAAGTACCAAAGAGACAATCCCAGCTTGTTCGAGAGGTCAATAGTCTGTTCAGCGGCCAAAATCCGAGCTACACCGTTTAATGCTATATTTACGATTTATTGCAATGTAAAGCACGGGAATTCCCAAACCATGGCAAAATTAAATCTAGTAGACCTGACAGGTTTAGAAAATGCTGGAAAAGAGGGATCGCAGTTGCAGGAAGGTGTTAGCATAAATAAGGGACTGTTCAATATCGGAAGAGTTATCAATGCGCTTTCCACTAGTAGTTCACACGTCCGAAATGCGGAAATCAGTGATTACATCCTTATTAAAAGGTTCTTTAAACAAAACGAACTATATAACGCTGGTTACTTGTATAGGTCCCGATGTTGAAAAGTTGCAAGATACTCTGCAAACACTAGAATTTGCCTAAGGAGTAAAGAACTTAAAAATAAAAATCTGAAATAAACATCATTTAGAAGTACCAAAGAGACAATCCCAGCTTGTTCGAGAGGTCAATAGTCTGTTCAGCGGCCAAAATCCGAGCTACACCGTTTAATGCTATATTTACGATTTATTGCAATGTAAGCACGGGAATTCCCAAACCATGGCAAAATTAAATCTAGTAGACCTGACAGGTTTAGAAAATGCTGGAAACGAGGGATCGCAGTTGCAGGAAGGTGTTAGCATAGATAAGGGACTGTTCAATATCGGAAGAGTTATCAATGCGCTTTCCACTAGTAGTTCACACGTACGATATCGGAAATCAGTGATTACATCCTTATTAAAAGGTTCTTTAAACAAAACGCACTATATAACGCTGGTTACTTGTATAGGTCCCGATGTTGAAAAGTTGCAAGATACTCTGCAAACACTAGAATTTGCCTAAGGAGTAAAGAACTTAAAAATCAAATCTGAAATAAACATCATTTAGAAGTACCAAAGAGACAATCCCAGCTTGTTCGAGAGGTCAATAGTCTGTTCAGCGGCCAAAATCCGAGCTACACCGTTTAATGCTATATTTACGATTTATTGCAATGTAAAGCACGGGAATTCCCAAACCATGGCAAAATTAAATCTAGTAGACCTGACAGGTTTAGAAAATGCTGGAAAAGAGGGATCGCAGTTGCAGGAAGGTGTTAGCATAAATAAGGGACTGTTCAATATCGGAAGAGTTATCAATGCGCTTTCCACTAGTAGTTCACACGTCCGATATCGGAAATCAGGGATTACATCCTTATTAAAAGGTTCTTTAAACAAAACGAACTATATAACGATGGTTACTTGTATAGGTCCCGATGTTGAAAAGTTGCAAGATACTCTGCAAACACTAGAATTTGCCTAAGGAGTAAAGAACTTAAAAATCAAATCTAAAATAAACATCATTTAGAAGTACCAAAGAGACAATCCCAGCTTGTTCGAGAGGTCAATAGTCTGTTCAGCGGCCAAAATCCGAGCTACACCGTTTAATGCTATATTTACGATTTATTGCAATGTAAGCACGGGAATTCCCAAACCATGGCAAAATTAAATCTAGTAGACCTGACAGGTTTAGAAAATGCTGGAAACGAGGGATCGCAGTTGCAGGAAGGTGTTAGCATAAATAAGGGACTGTTCAATATCGGAAGAGTTATCAATGCGCTTTCCACTAGTAGTTCACACGTACGATATCGGAAATCAGTGATTACATCCTTATTAACAGGTTCTTTAAAAAAACCGAACTATATAACGCTGGTTACTTGTATAGGTCCCGATGTTGAAAAGTTGCAAGATACTCTGCAAACACTAGAATTTGCCTAAGGAGTAAAGAACTTAAAAATCAAATCTGAAATAAACATCATTTAGAAGTACCAAAGAGACAATCCCAGCTTGTTTGAGAGGTCAATAGTCTGTTCAGCGGCCAAAATCCGAGCTACACCGTTTAATGCTATATTTACGATTTATTGCAATGTAAAGCACGGGAATACCCAAACCATGGCAAAATTAAATCTAGTAGACCTGACAGGTTCAGAAAATGCTGGAAAAGAGGGATTGCAGTTGCAGGAAGGTGTTAGCATAAATAAGGGACTGTTCAATATCGGAAGAGTTATCAATGCGCTTTCCACTAGTAGTTCACACGTCCGAAATGCGGAAAACAGTGATTACATCCTTATTAAAAGGTTCTTTAAACAAAACGAACTATATAACGCTGGTTACTTGTATAGGTCCCGATGTTGAAAAGTTGCAAGATACTCTGCAAACACTAGAATTTGCCTAAGGAGTAAAGAACTTAAAAATCAAATCTGAAATAAACATCATTTAAAAGTACCAAAGAGACAATCCCAGCTTGTTCGAGAGGTCAATAGTCTGTTCAGCGGCCAAAATCCGAGCTACACCGTTTAATGCTATATTTACGATTTATTGCAATGTAAAGCACGGGAATTCCCAAACCATGGCAAAATTAAATCTAGTAGACCTGACAGGTTTAGAAAATGCTGGAAACGAGGGATCGCAGTTGCAGGAAGGTGTTAGCATAAATAAGGGACTGTTCAATATCGGAAGAGTTATCAATGCGCTTTCCACTAGTAGTTCACACGTCCGAAATGCGGAAATCAGTGATTACATCCTTATTAAAAGGTTCTTTAAACAAAACGAATTATATAACGCTGGTTACTTGTATAGGTCCCGATGTTGAAAAGTTGCAAGATACTCTGCAAACACTAGAATTTGCCTAAGGAGTAAAGAACTTAAAAATCAAATCTAAAATAAACATCATTTAGAAGTACCAAAGAGACAATCCCAGCTTGTTCGAGAGGTCAATAGTCTGTTCAGCGGCCAAAATCCGAGCTACACCGTTTAATGCTATATTTACGATTTATTGCAATGTAAAGCACGGGAAAACCCAAACCATGGCAAAATTAAATCTAGTAGACCTAACAGGTTCAGAAAATGCTGGAAAAGAGGGATTGCAGTTGCAGGAAGGTGTTAGCATAAATAAGGGACTGTTCAATATCGGAAGAGTTATCAATGCGCTTTCCACTAGTAGTTCACACGTCCGAAATGCGGAAAACAGTGATTACATCCTTATTAAAAGGTTCTTTAAACAAAACGAACTATATAACGCTGGTTACTTGTATAGGTCCCGATGTTGAAAAGTTGCAAGATACTCTGCAAACACTAGAATTTGCCTAAGGAGTAAAGAACTTAAAAATCAAATCTGAAATAAACATCATTTAGAAGTACCAAAGAGACAATCCCAGCTTGTTCGAGAGGTTAATAGTCTGTTCAGCGGCCAAAATCCGAGGTACACCGTTTAATGCTATATTTACGATTTATTGCAATGTAAAGCACGGGAATTCCCAAACCATGGCAAAATTAAATCTAGTAGACCTGACAGGTTTAGAAAATGCTGGAAAAGAGGGATCGCAGTTGCAGGAAAGTGTTAGCATAAATAAGGGGCTGTTCAATATCGGAAGAGTTATCAATGCGATTTCCACTAGTAGTTCACACGTCCGATATCGGAAATCAGTGATTACATCCTTATTAAAAGGTTCTTTAAACAAAACGAACTATATAACGCTGGTTACTTGTATAGGTCCCGATGTTGAAAAGTTGCAAGATACTCTGCAAACACTAGAATTTGCCTAAGGAGTAAAGAACTTAAAAATAAAAATCTGAAATAAACATCATTTAGAAGTACCAAAGAGACAATCCCAGCTTGTTTGAAAGGTCAATAGTCTGTTCAGCGGCCAAAATCCGAGCTACACCGTTTAATGCTATATTTACGATTTATTGCAATGTAAGCACGGGAATTCCCAAACCATGGCAAAATTAAATCTAGTAGACCTGACAGGTTTAGAAAATGCTGGAAACGAGGGATCGCAGTTGCAGGAAGGTGTTAGCATAGATAAGGGACTGTTCAATATCGGAAGAGTTATCAATGCGCTTTCCACTAGTAGTTCACACGTACGATATCGGAAATCAGTGATTACATCCTTATTAAAAGGTTCTTTAAACAAAACGCACTATATAACGCTGGTTACTTGTATAGGTCCCGATGTTGAAAAGTTGCAAGATACTCTGCAAACACTAGAATTTGCCTAAGGAGTAAAGAACTTAAAAATCAAATCTGAAATAAACATCATTTAGAAGTACCAAAGAGACAATCCCAGCTTGTTCGAGAGGTCAATAGTCTGTTCAGCGGCCAAAATCCGAGCTACACCGTTTAATGCTATATTTACGATTTATTGCAATGTAAAGCACGGGAATTCCCAAACCATGGCAAAATTAAATCTAGTAGACCTGACAGGTTTAGAAAATGCTGGAAAAGAGGGATCGCAGTTGCAGGAAGGTGTTAGCATAAATAAGGGACTGTTCAATATCGGAAGAGTTATCAATGCGCTTTCCACTAGTAGTTCACACGTCCGAAATGCGGAAATCAGTGATTACATCCTTATTAAAAGGTTCTTTAAACAAAACGAACTATATAACGCTGGTTACTTGTATAGGTCCCGATGTTGAAAAGTTGCAAGATACTCTGCAAACACTAGAATTTGCCTAAGGAGTAAAGAACTTAAAAATAAAAATCTGAAATAAACATCATTTAGAAGTACCAAAGAGACAATCCCAGCTTGTTCGAGAGGTCAATAGTCTGTTCAGCGGCCAAAATCCGAGCTACACCGTTTAATGCTATATTTACGATTTATTGCAATGTAAGCACGGGAATTCCCAAACCATGGCAAAATTAAATCTAGTAGACCTGACAGGTTTAGAAAATGCTGGAAACGAGGGATCGCAGTTGCAGGAAGGTGTTAGCATAGATAAGGGACTGTTCAATATCGGAAGAGTTATCAATGCGCTTTCCACTAGTAGTTCACACGTACGAAATGCGGAAATCAGTGATTACATCCTTATTAAAAGGTTCTTTAAACAAAACGCACTATATAACGCTGGTTACTTGTATAGGTCCCGATGTTGAAAAGTTGCAAGATACTCTGCAAACACTAGAATTTGCCTAAGGAGTAAAGAACTTAAAAATCAAATCTGAAATAAACATCATTTAGAAGTACCAAAGAGACAATCCCAGCTTGTTCGAGAGGTCAATAGTCTGTTCAGCGGCCAAAATCCGAGCTACACCGTTTAATGCTATATTTACGATTTATTGCAATGTAAAGCACGGGAATTCCCAAACCATGGCAAAATTAAATCTAGTAGACCTGACAGGTTTAGAAAATGCTGGAAAAGAGGGATCGCAGTTGCAGGAAGGTGTTAGCATAAATAAGGGACTGTTCAATATCGGAAGAGTTATCAATGCGCTTTCCACTAGTAGTTCACACGTCCGATATCGGAAATCAGGGATTACATCCTTATTAAAAGGTTCTTTAAACAAAACGAACTATATAACGATGGTTACTTGTATAGGTCCCGATGTTGAAAAGTTGCAAGATACTCTGCAAACACTAGAATTTGCCTAAGGAGTAAAGAACTTAAAAATCAAATCTGAAATAAACATCATTTAGAAGTACCAAAGAGACAATCCCAGCTTGTTCGAGAGGTCAATAGTCTGTTCAGCGGCCAAAATCCGAGCTACACCGTTTAATGCTATATTTACGATTTATTGCAATGTAAGCACGGGAATTCCCAAACCATGGCAAAATTAAATCTAGTAGACCTGACAGGTTTAGAAAATGCTGGAAACGAGGGATCGCAGTTGCAGGAAGGTGTTAGCATAAATAAGGGACTGTTCAATATCGGAAGAGTTATCAATGCGCTTTCCACTAGTAGTTCACACGTACGATATCGGAAATCAGTGATTACATCCTTATTAACAGGTTCTTTAAAAAAACCGAACTATATAACGCTGGTTACTTGTATAGGTCCCGATGTTGAAAAGTTGCAAGATACTCTGCAAACACTAGAATTTGCCTAAGGAGTAAAGAACTTAAAAATCAAATCTGAAATAAACATCATTTAGAAGTACCAAAGAGACAATCCCAGCTTGTTTGAGAGGTCAATAGTCTGTTCAGCGGCCAAAATCCGAGCTACACCGTTTAATGCTATATTTACGATTTATTGCAATGTAAAGCACGGGAATACCCAAACCATGGCAAAATTAAATCTAGTAGACCTGACAGGTTCAGAAAATGCTGGAAAAGAGGGATTGCAGTTGCAGGAAGGTGTTAGCATAAATAAGGGACTGTTCAATATCGGAAGAGTTATCAATGCGCTTTCCACTAGTAGTTCACACGTCCGAAATGCGGAAAACAGTGATTACATCCTTATTAAAAGGTTCTTTAAACAAAACGAACTATATAACGCTGGTTACTTGTATAGGTCCCGATGTTGAAAAGTTGCAAGATACTCTGCAAACACTAGAATTTGCCTAAGGAGTAAAGAACTTAAAAATCAAATCTAAAATAAACATCATTTAGAAGTACCAAAGAGACAATCCCAGCTTGTTCGAGAGGTCAATAGTCTGTTCAGCGGCCAAAATCCGAGCTACACCGTTTAATGCTATATTTACGATTTATTGCAATGTAAAGCACGGGAAAACCCAAACCATGGCAAAATTAAATCTAGTAGACCTAACAGGTTCAGAAAATGCTGGAAAAGAGGGATTGCAGTTGCAGGAAGGTGTTAGCATAAATAAGGGACTGTTCAATATCGGAAGAGTTATCAATGCGCTTTCCACTAGTAGTTCACACGTCCGAAATGCGGAAAACAGTGATTACATCCTTATTAAAAGGTTCTTTAAACAAAACGAACTATATAACGCTGGTTACTTGTATAGGTCCCGATGTTGAAAAGTTGCAAGATACTCTGCAAACACTAGAATTTGCCTAAGGAGTAAAGAACTTAAAAATCAAATCTGAAATAAACATCATTTAGAAGTACCAAAGAGACAATCCCAGCTTGTTCGAGAGGTTAATAGTCTGTTCAGCGGCCAAAATCCGAGGTACACCGTTTAATGCTATATTTACGATTTATTGCAATGTAAAGCACGGGAATTCCCAAACCATGGCAAAATTAAATCTAGTAGACCTGACAGGTTTAGAAAATGCTGGAAAAGAGGGATCGCAGTTGCAGGAAAGTGTTAGCATAAATAAGGGGCTGTTCAATATCGGAAGAGTTATCAATGCGATTTCCACTAGTAGTTCACACGTCCGATATCGGAAATCAGTGATTACATCCTTATTAAAAGGTTCTTTAAACAAAACGAACTATATAACGCTGGTTACTTGTATAGGTCCCGATGTTGAAAAGTTGCAAGATACTCTGCAAACACTAGAATTTGCCTAAGGAGTAAAGAACTTAAAAATAAAAATCTGAAATAAACATCATTTAGAAGTACCAAAGAGACAATCCCAGCTTGTTTGAAAGGTCAATAGTCTGTTCAGCGGCCAAAATCCGAGCTACACCGTTTAATGCTATATTTACGATTTATTGCAATGTAAGCACGGGAATTCCCAAACCATGGCAAAATTAAATCTAGTAGACCTGACAGGTTTAGAAAATGCTGGAAACGAGGGATCGCAGTTGCAGGAAGGTGTTAGCATAGATAAGGGACTGTTCAATATCGGAAGAGTTATCAATGCGCTTTCCACTAGTAGTTCACACGTACGATATCGGAAATCAGTGATTACATCCTTATTAAAAGGTTCTTTAAACAAAACGCACTATATAACGCTGGTTACTTGTATAGGTCCCGATGTTGAAAAGTTGCAAGATACTCTGCAAACACTAGAATTTGCCTAAGGAGTAAAGAACTTAAAAATCAAATCTGAAATAAACATCATTTAGAAGTACCAAAGAGACAATCCCAGCTTGTTCGAGAGGTCAATAGTCTGTTCAGCGGCCAAAATCCGAGCTACACCGTTTAATGCTATATTTACGATTTATTGCAATGTAAAGCACGGGAATTCCCAAACCATGGCAAAATTAAATCTAGTAGACCTGACAGGTTTAGAAAATGCTGGAAAAGAGGGATCGCAGTTGCAGGAAGGTGTTAGCATAAATAAGGGACTGTTCAATATCGGAAGAGTTATCAATGCGCTTTCCACTAGTAGTTCACACGTCCGATATCGGAAATCAGGGATTACATCCTTATTAAAAGGTTCTTTAAACAAAACGAACTATATAACGCTGGTTACTTGTATAGGTCCCGATGTTGAAAAGTTGCAAGATACTCTGCAAACACTAGAATTTGCCTAAGGAGTAAAGAACTTAAAAATCAAATCTGAAATAAACATCATTTAGAAGTACCAAAGAGACAATCCCAGCTTGTTCGAGAGGTCAATAGTCTGTTCAGCGGCCAAAATCCGAGCTACACCGTTTAATGCTATATTTACGATTTATTGCAATGTAAGCACGGGAATTCCCAAACCATGGCAAAATTAAATCTAGTAGACCTGACAGGTTTAGAAAATGCTGGAAACGAGGGATCGCAGTTGCAGGAAGGTGTTAGCATAAATAAGGGACTGTTCAATATCGGAAGAGTTATCAATGCGCTTTCCACTAGTAGTTCACACGTACGATATCGGAAATCAGTGATTACATCCTTATTAAAAGGTTCTTTAAACAAAACGAACTATATAACGCTGGTTACTTGTATAGGTCCCGATGTTGAAAAGTTGCAAGATACTCTGCAAACACTAGAATTTGCCTAAGGGGTAAAGAACTTAAAAATCAAATCTGAAATAAACATCATTTAGAAGTACCAAAGAGACAATCCCAGCTTGTTCGAGAGGTCAATAGTCTGTTCAGCGGCCAAAATCCGAGGTACACCGTTTAATGCTATATTTACGATTTATTGCAATGTAAAGCACGGGAATTCCCAAACCATGGCAAAATTAAATCTAGTAGACCTGACAGGTTTAGAAAATGCTGGAAAAGAGGGATCGCAGTTGCAGGAAGGTGTTAGCATAAATAAGGGACTGTTCAATATCGGAAGAGTTATCAATGCGCTTTCCACTAGTAGTTCACACGTCCGATATCGGAAATCAGGGATTACATCCTTATTAAAAGGTTCTTTAAACAAAACGAACTATATAACGCTGGTTACTTGTATAGGTCCCGATGTTGAAAAGTTGCAAGATACTCTGCAAACACTAGAATTTGCCTAAGGAGTAAAGAACTTAAAAATAAAAATCTGAAATAAACATCATTTAGAAGTACCAAAGAGACAATCCCAACTTGTTCGAAAGGTCAATAGTCTGTTCAGCGGCCAAAATCCGAGCTACACCGTTTAATGCTATATTTACGATTTATTGCAATGTAAGCACGGGAATTCCCAAACCATGGCAAAATTAAATCTAGTAGACCTGACAGGTTTAGAAAATGCTGGAAACGAGGGATCGCAGTTGCAGGAAGGTGTTAGCATAAATAAGGGACTGTTCAATATCGGAAGAGTTATCAATGCGCTTTCCACTAGTAGTTCACACGTCCGAAATGCGGAAATCAGTGATTACATCCTTATTAAAAGGTTCTTTAAACAAAACGAATTATATAACGCTGGTTACTTGTATAGGTCCCGATGTTGAAAAGTTGCAAGATACTCTGCAAACACTAGAATTTGCCTAAGGAGTAAAGAACTTAAAAATCAAATCTGAAATAAACATCATTTAGAAGTACCAAAGAGACAATCCCAGCTTGTTCGAGAGGTCAATAGTCTGTTCAGCGGCCAAAATCCGAGCTACACCGTTTAATGCTATATTTACGATTTATTGCAATGTAAAGCACGGGAATACCCAAACCATGGCAAAATTAAATCTAGTAGACCTGATAGGTTCAGAAAATGCTGGAAAAGAGGGATCGCAGTTGCAGGAAGGTGTTAGCATAAATAAGGGACTGTTCAATATCGGAAGAGTTATCAATGCGCTTTCCACTAGTAGTTCACACGTCCGAAATGCGGAAAACAATGATTACATCCTTATTAAAAGGTTCTTTAAACAAAACGAACTATATAACGCTGGTTACTTGTATAGGTCCCGATGTTGAAAAGTTGCAAGATACTCTGCAAACACTAGAATTTGCCTAAGGAGTAAAGAACTTAAAAATCAAATCTGAAATAAACATCATTTAGAAGTACCAAAGAGACAATCCCAGCTTGTTCGAGAGGTCAATAGTCTGTTCAGCGGCCAAAATCCGAGGTACACCGTTTAATGCTATATTTACGATTTATTGCAATGTAAAGCACGGGAATTCCCAAACCATGGCAAAATTAAATCTAGTAGACCTGACAGGTTTAGAAAATGCTGGAAAAGAGGGATCGCAGTTGCAGGAAGGTGTTAGCATAAATAAGGGACTGTTCAATATCGGAAGAGTTATCAATGCGCTTTCCACTAGTAGTTCACACGTCCGATATCGGAAATCAGGGATTACATCCTTATTAAAAGGTTCTTTAAACAAAACGAACTATATAATGCTGGTTACTTGTATAGGTCCCGATGTTGAAAAGTTGCAAGATACTCTGCAAACACTAGAATTTGCCTAAGGAGTAAAGAACTTAAAAATCAAATCTGAAATAAACATCATTTAGAAGTACCAAAGAGACAATCCCAGCTTGTTCGAGAGGTCAATAGTCTGTTCAGCGGCCAAAATCCGAGGTACACCGTTTAATGCTATATTTACGATTTATTGCAATGTAAAGCACGGGAATTCTCAAACCATGGCAAAATTAAATCTAGTAGACCTGACAGGTTTAGAAAATGCTGGAAAAGAGGGATCGCAGTTGCAGGAAGGTGTTAGCATAAATAAGGGACTGTTCAATATCGGAAGAGTTATCAATGCGCTTTCCACTAGTAGTTCACACGTCCGAAATGCGGAAATCAGTGATTACATCCTTATTAAAAGGTTCTTTAAACAAAACGAACTATATAACGCTGGTTACTTGTATAGGTCCCGATGTTGAAAAGTTGCAAGATACTCTGCAAACACTAGAATTTGCCTAAGGAGTAAAGAACTTAAAAATCAAATCTGAAATAAACATCATTTAGAAGTACCAAAGAGACAATCCCAGCTTGTTCGATAGGTCAATAGTCTGTTCAGCGGCCAAAATCCGAGCTACACCGTTTAATGCTATATTTACGATTTATTGCAATGTAAAGCACGGGAATTCCCAAACCATGGCAAAATTAAATCTAGTAGACCTGACAGGTTTAGAAAATGCTGGAAAAGAGGGATCGCAGTTGCAGGAAGGTGTTAGCATAAATAAGGGACTGTTCAATATCGGAAGAGTTATCAATGCGCTTTCCACTAGTAGTTCACACGTCCGATATCGGAAATCAGGGATTACATCCTTATTAAAAGGTTCTTTAAACAAAACGAACTATATAATGCTGGTTACTTGTATAGGTCCCGATGTTGAAAAGTTGCAAGATACTCTGCAAACACTAGAATTTGCCTAAGGAGTACAAAACTTAAAAATCAAATCTGTAATAAACATCATTTAGAAGTACCAAAGAGACAATCCCAGCTTGTTCGAGAGGTCAATAGTCTGTTCAGCGGCCAAAATCCGAGCTACACCGTTTAATGCTATATTTACGATTTATTGCAATGTAAAGCACGGGAATTCCCAAACCATGGCAAAATTAAATATAGTAGACCTGACAGGTTTAGAAAATGCTGGAAAAGAGGGATCGCAGTTGCAGGAAGGTGTTAGCATAAATAAGGGACTGTTCAATATCGGAAGAGTTATCAATGCGCTTTCCACTAGTAGTTCACACGTACGATATCGGAAATCAGTGATTACATCCTTATTAACAGGTTCTTTAAAAAAACCGAACTATATAACGCTGGTTACTTGTATAGGTCCCGATGTTGAAAAGTTGCAAGATACTCTGCAAACACTAGAATTTGCCTAAGGAGTAAAGAACTTAAAAATCAAATCTGAAATAAACATCATTTAGAAGTACCAAAGAGACAATCCCAGCTTGTTTGAGAGGTCAATAGTCTGTTCAGCGGCCAAAATCCGAGCTACACCGTTTAATGCTATATTTACGATTTATTGCAATGTAAAGCACGGGAATACCCAAACCATGGCAAAATTAAATCTAGTAGACCTGACAGGTTCAGAAAATGCTGGAAAAGAGGGATTGCAGTTGCAGGAAGGTGTTAGCATAAATAAGGGACTGTTCAATATCGGAAGAGTTATCAATGCGCTTTCCACTAGTAGTTCACACGTCCGAAATGCGGAAAACAGTGATTACATCCTTATTAAAAGGTTCTTTAAACAAAACGAACTATATAACGCTGGTTACTTGTATAGGTCCCGATGTTGAAAAGTTGCAAGATACTCTGCAAACACTAGAATTTGCCTAAGGAGTAAAGAACTTAAAAATCAAATCTGAAATAAACATCATTTAAAAGTACCAAAGAGACAATCCCAGCTTGTTCGAGAGGTCAATAGTCTGTTCAGCGGCCAAAATCCGAGCTACACCGTTTAATGCTATATTTACGATTTATTGCAATGTAAAGCACGGGAATTCCCAAACCATGGCAAAATTAAATCTAGTAGACCTGACAGGTTTAGAAAATGCTGGAAACGAGGGATCGCAGTTGCAGGAAGGTGTTAGCATAAATAAGGGACTGTTCAATATCGGAAGAGTTATCAATGCGCTTTCCACTAGTAGTTCACACGTCCGAAATGCGGAAATCAGTGATTACATCCTTATTAAAAGGTTCTTTAAACAAAACGAATTATATAACGCTGGTTACTTGTATAGGTCCCGATGTTGAAAAGTTGCAAGATACTCTGCAAACACTAGAATTTGCCTAAGGAGTAAAGAACTTAAAAATCAAATCTAAAATAAACATCATTTAGAAGTACCAAAGAGACAATCCCAGCTTGTTCGAGAGGTCAATAGTCTGTTCAGCGGCCAAAATCCGAGCTACACCGTTTAATGCTATATTTACGATTTATTGCAATGTAAAGCACGGGAATACCCAAACCATGGCAAAATTAAATCTAGTAGACCTAACAGGTTCAGAAAATGCTGGAAAAGAGGGATTGCAGTTGCAGGAAGGTGTTAGCATAAATAAGGGACTGTTCAATATCGGAAGAGTTATCAATGCGCTTTCCACTAGTAGTTCACACGTCCGAAATGCGGAAAACAGTGATTACATCCTTATTAAAAGGTTCTTTAAACAAAACGAACTATATAACGCTGGTTACTTGTATAGGTCCCGATGTTGAAAAGTTGCAAGATACTCTGCAAACACTAGAATTTGCCTAAGGAGTAAAGAACTTAAAAATCAAATCTGAAATAAACATCATTTAGAAGTACCAAAGAGACAATCCCAGCTTGTTCGAGAGGTTAATAGTCTGTTCAGCGGCCAAAATCCGAGGTACACCGTTTAATGCTATATTTACGATTTATTGCAATGTAAAGCACGGGAATTCCCAAACCATGGCAAAATTAAATCTAGTAGACCTGACAGGTTTAGAAAATGCTGGAAAAGAGGGATCGCAGTTGCAGGAAAGTGTTAGCATAAATAAGGGGCTGTTCAATATCGGAAGAGTTATCAATGCGATTTCCACTAGTAGTTCACACGTCCGATATCGGAAATCAGTGATTACATCCTTATTAAAAGGTTCTTTAAACAAAACGAACTATATAACGCTGGTTACTTGTATAGGTCCCGATGTTGAAAAGTTGCAAGATACTCTGCAAACACTAGAATTTGCCTAAGGAGTAAAGAACTTAAAAATAAAAATCTGAAATAAACATCATTTAGAAGTACCAAAGAGACAATCCCAGCTTGTTCGAGAGGTCAATAGTCTGTTCAGCGGCCAAAATCCGAGGTACACCGTTTAATGCTATATTTACGATTTATTGCAATGTAAAGCACGGGAATTCTCAAACCATGGCAAAATTAAATCTAGTAGACCTGACAGGTTTAGAAAATGCTGGAAAAGAGGGATCGCAGTTGCAGGAAGGTGTTAGCATAAATAAGGGACTGTTCAATATCGGAAGAGTTATCAATGCGCTTTCCACTAGTAGTTCACACGTCCGAAATGCGGAA